>CAKNXH010063483.1:32099-42266 GCA_932178445.1 Andricus quercusramuli | reverse complement strand
CTTGACTCTTGAATCTCGTCTTGAGTATAGCCTCGAGTACCGTCTTGAGTATAGGCTCGCGTACCGTCTTGACTCTTGAATCTCGTCTTGAGTATAGCCTCGAGAACCGTCTTGAGTCTTGAATCTCGTCTTGAGCATAGCCTCGAGTACCTTCTTGAGTCTTAAATCTCGTCTTGAATCACTTCTCGTAATCTCGTAATGGTAACATTTTCCAACATTTTTAAATTCATGTAATTAAACCTTCCTCAATTTAAAAATTGCTAATACAATTTTCTAAGCAACTGTCCGGATGTGTGTGTGGATATTTTTTTTATTACTTTTTTGTAAACATGATAACTAGAAAACGATTGCAGATCGAACGATTTCCTGAAACATTTATGGTTTTTTTAGCACTCAATAATATTTTCAAAATCGGTTTTCTATATTAAAACTCTTTTCATTAACGTAATTAAAAGTTGATGCAAGATCAGAAAAGATATGCTAATTCAAGTCGAATCGATTGATCTGTAATATTAATACATTTTACTGAAGAGTAAGGAAGCTATGGTAATGCATAATATTTGAAAATAAGATTTTTTATAGCAAAACATGTTTCTTCAATATAATTCAAAGTTGATGAAAGAATATGAAAAGATTCCTGCGTTTGAGACGAAACGATTGATCTATAATATTAATACATATCATCAAAGATAACTAACATTTTCAAAAAATGTGCCTTCAACTCAATCCAGAAAAAAAATGTTTTTGCACATTTTCAAAACGTTGTAAATTAAGCAAAACATTTTTTTTCGAATTTCTAATTTTATATCAATATTCATTTCATCTCATCTCGTCTCGTCTCAAGTTGCGTCTCCTTTCGAATCTCGTCTTGAAATTTGTCTGGAATCTCGTTTCGAATCCTGTTTTAAATCTCGAATCTCGTCTCGAATCTCATCTTGAATCTCGTCTCGAATCCCCTGTGGAATCTCGTATTGAATCGTGTCTCGAATCTCGTTTCGAATCCCATCATAAATCTGGCCTTGAATCTCGACTCGAATCTCATCTAGAATCTATTTATAAATCCCTTCTTAAATATCGTATAGAATCTCGTTTCCAATATCGTCTCGAATCGCGTATTGAGTATAGCCTCGAGTACCGTCTTGAGTCTTAATTCTCATCTTGAATCTCGTCTTAAATCTCGTCTTGAATCTCGTCTTGAATCTCGTCTTAAATCTCGTCTTGAATCTCTTTTCGAATTCCGTCTTAAATCTCATATAGAATCTCGTCTCAAGATTGCCTCGAATCTTGTCTCAAGTCTTGTATAGAATTTCGTGTAGAATCTCGTCTCAAGTCTCGCCTTCAGTATAGCCTCGAGTATCGTCTCGAGTCTTGAATCTCGTCTCGAACCTCTTTTCGAATCCTGTCATAAATCTCGTCTAGACTCTCGTCTCGAATCGCGCCTCGAGTATCGCCTGAAATCTCGTCTCGAGTCTTGTGTAAAATCTCATCTTGAATCTTGCCTCGAATATCGTTCCAAATCTTAAATCTTAAATCTTGTCTTGAATCTCGTCTTGAATCTCTTCTCGACTCTCTTTTCAAATCTTGTCTTAAATCTCGTCTCGAATCTCGTCTCAAGTATCGCCTCGAATCTCGTCTCAAGTCTCATGTAGAATTTCGTGTAAAATGTCGTCTCGAATCTCGTCTTGAGTATACCGTCGAGTAACGTCTTGAGTCTTAAATCTCGTCTTGAATCTCTTCTCGAATTTCGTCACGAATGTCGTATAGAATCCCCTCTCGAATGTCGTGTAGAATCTCTTCTTGAATCTCGTATAGAATCTCCTCTCGAATATCGTCTTAAGGATAGCCCCCAGTACCGTCTCGAGTCCTAAATCTCGTCTTGAATCTCTTCTCGGATTTCGTCATGAATGTCGTATAGAATCTCCTCTCGAATGTCGTATAGAATCTCCTCTCGAATTTCGTATAGAATCTTCCTTCGAATTTCGCATAGAATCTCCTCTCGAATCTCGTATAGAATCTTCTCTCGAATCTCGTCTCGAGTATCGCCTCGAACCTCGTCTCAAGTCTCGTTTAGAATTTCGTGTAGAATCTTATCTTGAATCTCGTCTTGAGTGAAGCCTCGGGTACCATCTTGAGTCTTGATTCTCCTCTTGAATCTCTTCTCGAAGCTCGTCTTAAGTCTCATGTCGAATTTCGTGTAGAATCTCGTCTCGAATCTCGTCTTGAGTATAGCCCCGAGTAACGTCTTGAGTCTTGAATCACGTCTTAAATCTCTTCTCAAATCTTGTATTGGATCTCTTCTCGAATCTCGTCTTAAATCTCTTTTCGAATTTCATCTTAAATCTCTTTTCGAATCCCGTCTTAAATCTCGTATAGAATCTCGTCTCGAATCTTGTCTCGAGTATCACCTCGAATCTCGTCTCAAGTTTCATGTAGAATTTCGTGTAGAATCTCATCTCGAATCTCGTCTTAAGTATAGCCTCGGGTAACGCCTTGAGTCTTAAATCTCGGCTTGAATCTCTTCTTGAATTTCGTCATTAATGTCGCATAGAATCTCCTCTCAAATCTCGTATAGAATATCCTCTCGAATCACGTCTCGAGTACCGCCTCGAATCTCGTCTCAAGTCTCGTGTGGAATTTCGTGCAGAATCTCATCTCGAATCTCGTCTTGAGTATAGCCTCGAGTACCGTCTTGAGTGCTGATTCTCGTTTTGAATCTCTTCCCGAATTTGGTCAAGAATCTCTTCTCGAACCTCGTCTTGAATCTCTTTTCGAATCCCGTCTTAAATCTCATATAGAATCTCGTCTCGTATGTCGTGTCAAGTCTCGTGTAGAATTTAGTTAGAATCTCGTCTTGAATACAGCCTCGAGTATCGCCTCGAATCTCGTGCCAAGTCTCGTGTAGAATTTTGTGCATAATCTCGTCTCGAATTTCGTAAAAAAAATACGACGGACGAACACCCGACGCGACGGGACGACTATCCAAACTTATGGAAAATATTAGACTAGTCATCCCGAATTTCGACACGACGAGACACTTCG
Organism: Andricus quercusramuli; assembly: GCA_932178445.1. Classification (NCBI taxonomy): domain Eukaryota; kingdom Metazoa; phylum Arthropoda; class Insecta; order Hymenoptera; family Cynipidae; genus Andricus; species Andricus quercusramuli. Next base: position 39,227 of record CAKNXH010063483.1, on the reverse strand, counting down.
TTTCAATTAATATTTTTGTATACAATTTTTTGTGAATTTAATTGGGAAAGTTTGGATTTGAAGCGTATTTTAAATCTCGATAGTTAGTAAATATTTTATTCTTGCATTTATAGGGTGGGTGGGAAAACTGTGGTGGGAGGGGTTTATTTGTTCTGACAAGTGTTCTCACGTATTACTGAGTTTTCGTGACAGAGATTAACCCCTCTTGCCTGGGGCAACTCGGGCTGAATTATGTCAAAATTTGACGTAATTAATAGCACAGTTTCTGCGAATTCTAGGGGTGGAAACTTCCCTTATTGGACGGTCTAAAGACTTAACAACTGTTGTGAATTCGAAAACTTGCCAGTTTCAACTGACACCAGCATCTGCCCCGATGCTTCTTGATCTTTAGTTCCAAATTCTTGGACGATAGGTGTTAATATAACTGAAATTTATTTTATTACTAAAAGTAGCAGTAAAATAATTTACGTTCCTGGATTTTTATTTCCATTCATTTTAAAATATGAACAATTATAAAATCCAGTATCAAACAAATTTTCAAATATTAAATTTTAAACATTTTTTAACATGATTTAGAACAGGTAAAATTTTGCAAAATGGAAAATATTTCGAACAGAATAAAAAGGAACTGAATCTAAATTTAAAAGTGAAAGAAGAAATGAGTTGCAATCGCATCATTTCTAATGTAAAGCTTTAAAAATTAAACAATTTATTTTTAATTCAAGAAAGTGGAAATTGAAAGATTTCAAATTAAAATTTCGAAAATAGGACCATCCCAAGACGTTGAAAATTTTATACTTGAATATTCGATTTTTTTAAATTGGATTATTTGAAATTCCAAGGAATTAAAATGATATTATTTCTTATCAAAAGCGTTCAAAATTGAATAGCTGAAAATTTAAATAACTTCAAATTCGAAGCGATTAAAATTTGAGACTTCGAAATAAAAAATTAATTTAATGTTTCAAAGTAAAAGATTTTGAAATTCTTCAATTTTAAATTATTATAAAATTTTAAAAAATATAATAATTTTTCTAAACTAAAAAAAACTGCCTTCATTTTTACCATTCATAATTGAAAAATGTTTAATTATAAACCTTTTAAATTGAATTATAAAAAAAACGTTAAATATAAAAAAAAAATTTATTGGAAGACAAAAAAATTCTACTTTGGAATGTTCAGAATGAAAATAATGTTAATCGTCAAAAAAAGGTGGTATTAAACATTTTTTATACTCAAAACCTTTAAAATTTCAATTTTTTTTTTAGTAAACTCAAATCATTTAAAAATCAACAATTTTCCAATTGACAATTATTTTTATTATTATTATACAATTGAGCCAAATCCTTTTCGGTGTAACCGTAATCATACTTTCCAAAATTCAACCATTTCAATTTTAATCGCAAAATTAAAACTTAGGAAAAGGAAAAAATTGAAAATTTAATGTTCAACAAGAACATTCAGAACTGTTGAAGATTGAAACCAATTAAAATTAAATAAATTATTCATTCCTGAGATTTTCCAATAAAATACTTTTTTATTTTAAATTATATATTATTTTTACTTTCCAAACAAAAATGGGACAATTTTTAAATATTAAGTTGAAAATTAACTCAGTTTTATTAAAAATCCATCATGTTCGGTTGAAAATTCAACTTTTTCAATTCAACTGAATTTTTTTTCTTGACTCAAAAATCTTTTTTGTTTGAAATTCCATTATTGTCTTGACAATTCGGCTTCTCGGTTTGAAAATCAATTTCTTTTGGTAAAAATTTGGTCTGATTTGGTTAAAATGCTAGGTTGAAAATTAATCTGTTTTGATTGAAGATTCAATTATTTTATTGAAAATTCCACAATTTGGTTGATTTTTTTTTCGTTACGGAAAAATCTTTTTTGGTTGAAGAAAGAAACTATGTTATTAAAAAGTTGTATTTTTTGGATGACTTCCAAAATTTAAGAAGACAACAATAAAAACAACATAAAAAATAAATTATTATCTAAATCTTGCAAACACTATAACATTAAATACAAATTATACGTGTTTAAAAATTGAAACTTGTTAAGAATTAATTTTTTTAAATTTCTGATGTAATATTATAATATTATTATTATTAAAAATTAGATAACAATTATAATATATTAATATTATATATTATTATATTTTTATATTATAATATTATAATTATAATAATTATTATTCTTATCGCCAGAAAATTATTTGGCCAGTAATCGATAATATCTAACGTCAGAAATTAATTATTTAATTACCCTGGTCGAGAAAATAAAATCAATTATTAAAATGAGTTTTTTTGTTGATTCGTCATTTTAGTTGAAAAATCATCTCTTTGTTGAAAACTCGTCTTTTTTGTAACAAAATTAATCTTCTTGGTTGAAAATTCATGATTTGGTTTGAAAATTCTACTATTTTGTTGATAAATAACTTTTTTGTTTGTAAATTCATATTTTTGGCTTCAAAATTCAACTTTTATATCCAAATTCTTATTTTTTGAATAAATGATTGGATAAAAATGACACTATTTTGTTGAAAATTATTTTTTTTTGTGAAAAATTATCTTTTACAAATCTAAATTTAAGTTCTTCATTTTTCGTTGGAAATTAATCGTTTTTAGTTGAAAATTCAACTATTTGATTTGAAATTAATGTATTTTGTCACAAATTAATTTTTTATTTTTTTTATTTTGACTGTTTTTGATTTAAAATTGAAATAATGTTAGTGGAAAATTCAATTATATGTTTAAAAGTGGAAATATTTTGTCAAAAATTCTTTTTATTCGTTAAAAATTCAACTTTTTTGTTGAGAATTCAACTTTTTTAGTTAAACATTTAAGCATTTGGTCGAAAAATGATTTACACTGTTTAAAATTCAATTTATTGGCTGCTACTTCGTTAAAATTCATTTTTAAAATTATTTTATTCATCATTAAAAAAAATTTTTTTGATCACTTTTAAAAATCATTTTATTGGATGCGACTTGGTTAAAAATTTATTTTTTTAGTTGAAAATTCACCACTTTGGTCGAAAATTGAAATATTTTCTTGAAACTCCATTTATTGTTTATTAAAAATTAATTTTTTGAAGTGAAAATTTAACTATTTCAGTTAAAGAATTTGTCCAAAATTCATATTTTTGGGTTGAAAATTTCAATATTTTGTAGAAAATTCATCTATGTTGAAAAATCAACCGTTTTGTTGGAAATTTATCTTCTGGGGTGAAAATTCAATTATTTTTGTTGAAAATTCAATTTTTTGGTTGAAAATTAACACTTGATTAAAAATTCAAATCTTCGGGCACAAAATTTGTTTGAAATTTTTTTTGTTTCTTGGACGAAAAAACTTTTTCGGTTAAAAATTAAACATTTCTATTGAAAATTTGTCTTCTTTGGTTTGAAAAACGATCTCATTTGGTAGAAATTTGATAATTATTGGATAAAATTTAATCTGTTTTGGTGAAGAATTCAAATATTTTGGTAGAAAATTCAACATTTTTTTTTTTTTTTTTTTTTTTTTTTTTAAAAAACCATGTTTTTCGATAGAAAATTCGTCGTTTTGGATTTAAAATTCATCTTTTGCAGACAATTCACATTTTTTGCAAGAAATCTGATTTTTTGGAATCGAGAAGTCTACTATAATATTTCTGGTTCAGAATTCATCTCTTTTGGTTACAAGTTTAATTTACTTATTGAAAATTCAACTATTTTCTTAAACAGTCATCATTTTTGTTGAACTAAGTTGTATAAAATTTACTTTTTTATAAAATATTCATCTTGTTGGTTCAAGATTTAACTATTTTATTAAAAATTAACTTTTTTGTTGAAACTCCGCCTTTTTGGCTTAAGAATTTTAAAAAATGGTTCCAATATTTTTCTTCGCTCTCAAAGGTGCCCTAAAAGTCTACAAATTAGCAAATAAACTGTTTAGAAAATATTTGAAATTTGTATCATAAAACAGAATCTCTTTCAAAGCATCTTGTTTTCTAATGTATTCAATTTCTGATTTTTTTTAAAAAATGAATCAAAACTTTCTAAAAAAAAGGGGGTAAATGGAATAAAATTCTCGATTTTAGGTGTTGCAGGGTATTTTTTAAATTTAAGGAGATTAAAGGGAAAAAGGGGATTGAGTAAAAAACAAAATGTTTTGTAAAAAGCCCCGAATGCCTTTTTTTATTTTAACTCGTACTAGAAAAGTAATTGAATTTCTTTTAAGACTATCATTTCATTTCCAGTTGAAAATAAAGACAAAAAGCGTTTTATTTTAGTACCACATTTCGCAGGACTTTTTATTATCACGTTTTTAACACTCTGTCGATTTCATGTTTTAAATTAAATAAAGCTCCTGAAGGATCCTGTCTCTAGGTGTAGTTTATTTTCCATTTTCCATTTTCTTATATTCTTTATTTTCACTCTTTCTATATTTTATTCTCCATCGCCCATCACTCGACACTTTTCCTCTCGTAAATTTCTCCCTCATAAAGTGCTAACCTAAGTTATAACTTTTTCCTGTCACTTAGCTTCTTCGCTTAAAGTTTTTACGGCTGATTCTTTCATACCGTCCGAAGCCATCCTCAATCCTCATCTTTTCCTAGTTGGATTTCCACTTTCAACTTTTATATACTTGCAGGGATCACAGCGCAAAAGGAGCTTAAAAAAGGGGAAATAGGGGAAAGATTAAAACGCTTTTTTCATCTGTCGAAAAGAACAATCTTTTTGCAAGAAATTTTACATTTTTAAATAATTTTCAATGATTTCTCCATGATTTCTGACATTAAAAATTTATTTAAAAAAATTATATATACTTCATTGTAAGTCCATCCAGATTGATATAAAAAAGTGTGGGAATAAAATAAAAATAGTTGGATAACAATTTGTGGGTCGACATCCAGAACAAGTAAAGAAAAAATTTTGCAATCGGTTAATATCTTCTGTTCTCTTTCTTTAATTTACAATTGAAAATTTTTTTAAATTGCGTTATTTGCAATTTTTTGAAAATATAAAAAAATATATTTTTTTTTGGATTGATTCGAACCATTCAACCAATTCAAGTCAGCTTGAACTAAAATCGCGAAAAAGATATGATATCCCAAAAATCCTAACTCACGACAACATATTTTTTCCGGAAAAGCAAAATAAAAAAATGTTTCTTTGGTTCAAGCTAAATAAATTTCAGGCTCAACTTATTTAACTTTTTTAAAAATGTTTTTGCACATTTAAAATTTTCAAAAAAATTGTAACTGAGCAAAAAATTTATTTTTGAATTTCGCAATTTCAAATTTTCAGCAAATGAGATAATTTTCAAACAAAATATTTGAATTGTTGAATTAACGACATCAGTTTTTAACCAAAAATCGAATAGTTACATTTTAGATTCAAAAAATAAATTTTCAATTGAAAAAAATGAATTTTCTCCCAAATTATTTAATTTTGAGGCCTGAAAGAAGAGTTTTCTACAATGCAGTTAATTTTTCAACACGAAAATATGAATTTCCAATTAAAAAGTTAATTTCCAAATCTATTGAATTTTCCAGAGAAAATTCAAATTTTCTACAAAACAGTTGTATCTTCAATCCGAAAACACGAATTTGCAACAAGAGTTAACTTTTCAACCTAAACAGATTTTTTAGTCAATAAAGAAAAAAAATTGTATTGAAAACGTCGAAATTTAAAGCAAAAAGTTTATTTTTCTACAAAAAGAACGAATTTTTAACAAATTACATAAATTCTAAATCAAATATTTGAATTTTCAAAATATAGAAGATCAACTTTGATTTTTTTAACACTTTTGCAAGTTGAACAATTTATTGATCAATTTTTTTTTTTTTTTAATTAAAATTTTGTAAAAATTTTATCTGTTTTGGTTACAATGCTGGTTGAAAATTAATCTGTTTTGATTGAAGATTCAATTATTTTAATGGAAATTCAACAATTTTTTTTTTCATTACGGAAAAATTTAATTAATTATTATTAATATTATCTATTATTTTTATGCTAGTTTGAAAATTAATCTGTTTTGATTGAAGATTCAATTATTTTATTGAAAATTCAATAATATGGTTGATTTTTTTTCGTTACAGAAAAATCTAATTAATTATTATTAATATTATTTATTATTTTATTATTTCTTATCAAAAGCGTTCAAAATTTAATAATTGAAAATTTAAATAACTTCAAATTCGAAGCGATTAATTTAAGTTTTAATTATTTAATGAATTATTAATTCAAAAAGAAACTAATTTTTGAATGAGAAAAACTATTCTACCAAATTATTGAATAATTGAGCCAAAAAAATGTCTACAATACATTCGAATTTTTAACTCAAAAATATAAGCTTTCAATACAAAAAATATTTTTTCATCAAAAAGTGCAATTTTCAGTTTAAAAAAATGAATTTTCAGCAAAGTAGTTTAATTTTCAACCAAAAAGAAAGCTTTTCAACAAAGTAAATATATTTTCAGCAAAATAGTTAAATTTTTAACCAACATTCTGCCAAAAAATATAACTTTTGAACGAAATTTGAAAATTTCAATATTCCATGTTTTGGTAGAAATTTAATTTTTTAGTTGAAAATTTTTGAATTTTGTTGAAAATTTATTTTCTTTTAGTAGAAAATTCACCTTTTCTAGTTAGATTTTCAAATATTTAGCTGGAAATTTATGTGTTTTGTTGAAAATTTGTCTTTCCAGTAGAAACTTAATCTTCTTGTTTGAAAACTCATAATTTTGGTTTAAAATTTCAGTATTCCATTTTTTGATAGAAATTAATTTTTTTAGTTGAAAATTTAAAAATTTTGTTGAAAAATCGTTTCCTTTTAGTAGAAAATTAATCTTTTCTAGTTAGAATTTTAAATATTTAGCTGGAAATTTAAATATTTTGTTGAAAATTTCACTATTCCATTTTTGGTTAAATATTTATTTTTTTTAGTTGAAAATTTAACAATTTTGTTAAAAATTTGTCTTTCGAGCAGAAACTTAATCTTCTTGTCTGAAAACTCATCGTTTTGGTTGAAAATTTCACTATTCCATTTTTTGGTAGAAATTTACTTTTTTAGTTGAAAATTTTAAAATTTTTGTTGAAAAATTGTTTCCTTTTAGTAGAAAATTCTTCTTTTCTAGTTA
>CAKNXH010063483.1:0-22099 GCA_932178445.1 Andricus quercusramuli | reverse complement strand
GAATAATCAATCCTTTGTTTGAAAATTAAACTTTTTAGTTGAAAATTTAATTATTTGGTAACAAATTCATATTTTTTTATTGAAAATCCAACTAACTGGTTGAAAGTTGGCCTGCTTTGTTAAAAATTAATTTTTTGAATGTTTCACCACTTCGGTAAAAAACTGAACTATTTTGTTGAAAACTCGTTTTTGCTTGGTTGAAAACTAATTTTTTTATCTGGATTGAACTTACCTTTCTTGTAGAAAATTCATCTTTTTCGCTTTAAAAATCAACTTTTTTTTAAAACCTTCGACTTTTAGCATGAAAATTCAACTCTTTTGTTGAAAATTTTTCTTCTTGGATTGAAAATTGATTTTCCTGTGTTGAAGATTCATATTGAATTAAACTGGCCGAAAATTCCTTTTATTTTTTTAAAGTAATTTTTCAACTGAAAATTAAACTAATGCATTTTTGTTGAAAAAATATTTCCTTTAGTGGAAAAATCGACTGTTTGGTTGAAAATTCATGTATTTTTTTTTAATTCGTCTTTTAACAGAAAATTAATTTTCTTAGTTGAAATTTTAATTCTTTTATTGAAAATTCAACTATTTATTTTTTTTGTCTTTATTTTCTTGCTGCATTAAAAATGCATGCATTAAATTTTTATATCCATAAAATTATCCCCGCTTATAATAACATCGGTGTGAATAATTTAATTAAAACTTGAAACCCTTTTTTTGAAATAATAATAAATTTTTCTTACTTGTTTTACGTTTTTGAATAATAAGCAACCATTTTTCTATTTCACTTATTGTATTTTGTAATTGGCACATGAAATTAATTTTTGTTGTTAAAAATTCGTCCTTATTGATATAAAATAAATCTTCTTGAATGAAAATTCATCTTTTTGTTAAATTCAACTGTTTCTGATTTTAAATTGGAATTACTTTTGGTTGCAATACTAGCATTCTAAAAAAATTAATCTACTTGGCGGAAAATTAATATTTTTTTTTAATCGAGTACTGGGTTGAAATTTGAAATTCTTTATCAAAAATTCATTTTTTTGTTAATGATTTATAATTTTAATTGATACCTCTTTTGGGTTGAAGATTTAACTATTTTATTGGAAAATCGTTTTTCTATGGTTGAACATTGATATTTTTTAGTTGAATATTTAAATATTTGTTTGAGGATCCAATTATTTTGTTGAAAATTCGTCTTCTTTGGTTGAATTCGATTGTTTTTTATTTAAAATCGAAATTATTTTTGTTTGAAATATGAACTTTTTTTTATTTCGCTGAGTATTCATATTTTTCGGTTCAAAATTAATTTTATCAAATGAAAATTAAAGGTGAACTAATTTGTTGAAAATTAATTTTTTTATTCGAAGATTCCTCATTTTAGTTAAAAATTCATTTCTTTTGCTAAATATTTAAAATTTTGTTGAAAATGTGTTGTTTTTTTTTCTTGAAAATTAATTTTTTAAATTAAAAATTCAAGTATTAAATTTTTGATTAAAAAATTATCTTTTTTAGTAGCAAATTAGACTACTTGGTTAAAATTTCCTGTATTCTGTTGAAAATTCGTCTTCTTTGATACTAAATAAATCTTCTTGAATGAAAATTCATCTTTTTTTAAATTCAAACGTTTTTTATTTAAAATTAAAATATTTTTTATTTTGAAATCTCAACTAATACATTTGCCATTGAATATTCATATTTCTTGGCCCAAAATTAATTTTATTAAATGAAAATTGAACTAGTCTATTTTTGGTTAAAAATTGATCTGATTTAGTTTCAAATTCAACTATTTGGTTGAAAATTTTTAAATTAAAATTTAAGAGTTGAACTGCTTTATTGAAAAGAAATTCTTTTTAGTTATAATTCATCATTATAGTTGAAACTTTATCTGTTTGGTTGAAAATTGTACTATTTTGTTGAAAGTTCCTTTTTTTCTTGTTGAAAATTTAGCAATTTTGTTGAAAATTCAACTTTTTGGTTCAAAATACTTACATTTTGTTGAAAAGTTCATCTTTTTGGTAGAAATTCCATGCTTTTCGGTTGCAAATTCAACTACTTGACTGAAAGTTGAACTACTTTGTTCAAGAATTAATTTCTTGTAGAAAAATTCCTCATTTTAAATGAAAATTCATCTATTTTGTTAAATATTTCACTATTCTATTGAAAATGTTTTTTTTTCTTGCAAATTAATTCTTTATTTGAAAATTTAACTATTGAATTTTGAGTTGAAAATTGATCTTTCTTTGTTGAAAATTCGACTATTTGCAAAAATTACGTACATGAGGGAAGACCCCCCCCCCCCCCTTGAGCTGTTGCATAATTTAAAGACGGTCCCTTAAATAATAAAAATGGTCCAATTAATTCAAGAACTTTTTAAATTTCCCTTCTCGGCATCAATTAATAAATAAATTATGGATCGAAAAATTTTATTATCCGGCTCAATTATCACGTTAAGCTTTACCCAACTGAAAATTACAACAAACATATACCTACTTCTATTTGCAATTGAGATACAACATTATAATAGAACCGTTTCGACTCGCTAATTACATGCGTTTTCTGCACCGTATAATTAACCTTTTAAGGAAGGATTTACAGATTCCGGTCGCATGATATCTGCATGTGAACTTTTTGTCTCGATTTCAAACCCGGATTTGAACTAAAGTGGAAGAGAATAAATCGAGGAACCTGATCCCTATAATTTTTTTAATATCGCCTTGGGGTGTAAAATGTTTTCACAAACTACCTTTCTGATCGTTAATAATTGAGAGATGGTTATGACGTCCAGTGAGAGAGAAAGCTCATCTTTCGGACGCTGAAAATTAATTTCAAGGTTGAAAAATATTCATCACAAAATTGGACTGCTACTTTAAAAGGTGTCGAATTTTATTTTAATGGTTGAGTGATTAATGATAAAGAAATGGAATATAAAGAAGAGAGTCAGGACATGTGATTAACTTTTAAAATTCGAATTTTCGAAAGACAAATTATTTTTAATAAAATAAAAATATTTTTAATTCTCAAAATGCGAAAAATTGGAAGATTTTTCCCGAATAGTTCAATTTTAAACTCAAAAAGCTGACTTTTCTATCAAAATAGTTGAAATTTCAAGAAAATAGTTGAATTTTCACTAAAAAGTTAATTTTCAACCAAGGAAAAATTATTTCCAACAAAATTTTTTTTTTACCCTATTACTCGCATTTACAATAAAAAATAGTTGAACTTTCAAGCAAAAGGGACAAATTTTTAACAATAAATTTCGTTTTTTACAAAAATAGTTGAATTTTGGAACAACGATGATGTATGTTCTAAAAAAAAGAGTGTTCAGCAAAAAAGTTGAATTTTCTACCAAAATATTTTGATTTTAAATCCAAAAAAAATGAATTTTCGCCCAAAAAGATTCATTTTTATCCGAAAAATACGAATTTTCAACAAAAATGAATGAATTTTTACGCAAATACCTGAATTTTCAGCCAGATAGTTGAATTTTCAAAAACAAAATGATGCTCAAGCAATCAGTTGCATTTAAAACCAAATAGTTGTCCTTTAAGCAAAAGAGACAAATTGAAAAAAAAAGTGAAATTTTTAACCAAATAGTTGAATTTTTAGCCTACAAAGATGAATTATCAAATAAAAAAGAATGAATTTTTAATAAAAAAAATTAATTTCCTACCAAGAATTGTCCACTAAATATATGAGTTAACACCAATTACTCGAATTTTCAATTAAAAAATATCATTTTTCACTTAAAACTGGAAAAGTAAAATTTTTCAGTTAAAAAATTTGTAATAAAGGAATATTTTTTATTCAAGAAATAAAAAAATTTCAGCCGCAATTTGTAAAATATTTAAGCCAAGAAGCTCAATTTTTACCAAAAAAAAGACGAATTTTCAACCATTTCAACCATTCAACCAATCAAATAGTTCAACTTTCAATGACAATTTTCGATTTTCAATTAATACGGAAATAGTTAAATTTTCAGTTAAAAAAATGAATTTCCTACAAAAAAAAAGAAGTTTTAAGATAATAGAAAAATTCTGAACAATGTAGTTCAACTGACAACACGGTAATTGAATTTTCACAAAAAAAAAGAATTTTCAAGTAAAAAAATTAAAAAATAAAACTTATAACCAAGAAAGACATACATTTTAACTAAATTGTGGAATTTTCAAGCTAAAAAGATCAATTTTCTACAAAACAGTTAACTTTTCGACAAAAAAGTTAATTTTTAAGAAAGTAGTTAAATTTTTAATCAATGAGATGAATTTTTAACTTACAAAAATGAATTATCCGATCAAAAAGAATGAATTCTTAGTCAAAAAAATGAATTTCCTACCAAAAATTGTCAACTAAAAATATATGAATTAAAACCAATTACTTGAATGTTTTATTTAAAAATATCATTTTTCTATAAAAACTGAAAAAGTAAAATTTTCTTTAAAAAAAATTTGTAATAAAGGAAGATTTTTCAGTCAAGAACGAAAAAAATATCAACCGCAAATTGTAGAATTTTTAAGCCAAGAAGATTTTTTTTTCCTTAAAAATACGTATTTTCAACCAAATAGTTGAAATCTGAATTAAAAATGTCGATTTTCAACTAATACTGAAATAGTTAAATTTTTAGTTAAAAAAATTAATTTCCCACAAAAAAAAGAATTTTTAACATAATAGTAAAATGCTCAACAATTTACTTCAACTTGCAACAAAGTAATTGAATTTTCACCCGAAAGAAATGAATTTTCAAATAAAAAAAAAGAATAACCAAGAAAGATTTTTCAGTAAAGAAAGAAAAAAATGTTAACTAAATTGTGAAATTTTTAAACTAAAAAGACAAATTTTCTACATAACAGTTAACTTTTCAACAAAAAAGTTAATTACCAGAAAGTGATTGAGTTTTTAATCAAAGAGACGAATATCCAACCAAAAAATCAATATTTTGCGAAGTAGTTGAATTTGCAACAAAAAAGATGAATTTTTAACAAAATAGTTAATCTTCAACAAAATAATGAGATCTTCAACCGGAAAAGATGAATTATGCACCTAAAATGTAATAGTAGACTTAAGGTTTTTATTCAACGATAAATTTTTATGAAAATAATTTTTGAATGCAATTTGAATGTTATAAATTTTAAACATTATTCAAAAATTGAAATTTATTATTTTGAAATATGAAATTTGATGCAAAAAAGATTTTTTCATCAAAAGATTAATTTTTCATTCAAAAAAGACGAATTGTCAACAAAATAAATGAATTTTCACGCAAATATCTGAATTTTCAACCAGATAGTTGAATTTTCAAAAACATTTCTCAGTCAAAAAAATTAATTTCCTACCAAAAATTGTCAACTAAATATATGAATTAAAACCAATTAAAACCAAAACCAAACTCAAACTTCCAATTAAAAAAGATCATTTTTCAATGTATAACTGGAAAAGTTAAACTTTGAGTTGAAACATTTGTAATGAAGATTTTTCAGTCAAGAATGAAACAAATTTTAATCGCAAATTGTAGAATTTTTTAACCAAGAAGTTTAATTTTTTTTTTTTAAAATAAGAATTTTCAACCGAATGGTTTAATTTTCAATCAAAAATTTCGATTTTGAATAAGAACTGAATTGTTTAACTTTCAGTTGAAAGAATTAACTTCCTACAAAAAAAAAGAATTTTTAACATAATAGTAAAAACCTCAAATTTTAGTTCAACTTACAAGAAGGTAATTGAATTTTCACCCACAAGAAATTAATTTTCAAATAGAAAATAAATTAAAACATTTATAACTAAGGAAGATTTTTCAGTCAAGAAATAAAAAATCTTAACCAGATTGTGGAATTTTCCAGCTAAAAAGAGAAATTTTCTACAAAGCACTTAACTTTTTAAAGCAAAAAGTTAATTTTCAAGAAAGTAATAAAATTTTTAATCAAAGACATGAATATTTAACCAAAAAAAATCACTTTTACACGAATTTGTTTAATTTGAAACCTAGAAAGATAACTTTTCAACAAAATAGCTGATTTTCAACAAAATAATGAAATTTTCAACCGGAAAATTATGCACCTAAAATATGATAGTAGACTTAAGGTTTTTATTCAACGATAAATTTTTATAAAAATAATTTTTAAATGCAATTTGAATGTTATAAATTTGAAACATTATTCAAAATTAAAATTTATCATTTTGAAATATGAAATTTTAACCAAAAAATATTTTTTTATCGAAAGATTAACTTTCCATCCAAAAAAGACGAATTGTCAACAAAATGAATGAATTTTTACGCAAATAATTCAATTTTCAAAAACAAAACGATTTTCAACCAATCACTTGCATTTAAAACTAAATAGTTTACCTTTTAAGCAAAAAAGGCAAATTTTTAACAAAAAGTGACATTTTTAACCAGGTGGTTAAATTTTTAACCTACAATGATTTATTTTATCAAATCAAAATGAACGAATTTTTAATGAAAAAAATTAATTTTCTACCAAAAATTTCCAACTAAATACATGAATTAAAACAAATTACTCAAAATTTCAATTAAAGAAGATCATTTTTCAATCAAAACTGGAAAAGTTAAATTTTCAGTTAAAAATTTGGTAATGAAGGAAGATTTTTCAATGAAGGAAGATTTTTCATTGAAGGAAAAAAATTCTCAACCGCAGATTGTAGAATTTTTGATCCAAGAACTTTAATTTTTTTCAAAAAAGAGGAATTTTCAACCGAATAGTTGAATTATCAGTTGGAAAATTTCGATTTTCAATTAAAACTGAAATAGTTAAATTTACAGTTGAAAAAATTAATTTCCTAAAAAAAAAAGAATTTTTAACACAATAGTAAAATTCTCAACAATGTAGTTCAACTTGAAACAAGATAATTAAATTTTCACCCAAGAGAAATAAATTTTCAAATGAAAAAAATTAATCAATAAAAAAATTTATAACCAAGAAAGATTTTTCCGCCAAGAAAGAAAAAAATGTTAATCCAATTGTGGAATTTTCAAGCTGAAATGACAAATTTTTCTACAAAACGGTTAACTTTTCAACAAAAAAATTAATTTCAAAGTAGAATTTTCAGTTTTATTCAAAGATAATTTTTTAGAGAAATAATTTTTAAATGCAAATCTTTTTTCAGGCTGGAGGTCAAACCATGTTTAATATATATTTTTGGGGTCGCTGAATCCGAATCCAAAGTCCAAAAAACCCCAGCACGTCAGGGTTCTGACGAAAGCTAAAAAAACCTCATAGAAAATCTTTTTTCCGGTCTGGAGGTCAGACCATGTTTACTATATGTTTTTGGTGTCGCTGATTCCGAATCCGAGGTCCAAAAAAACTGCAGCACATCAGGGTTCTGACATAACCTTAAAAAACCTTATAACATTTTTTCCGGTTTTTGAGGTCAGACTATGTTTACTATATGTTTTTGGGGTCACTGAATCCGAATCCGTAGTTTGAAAACTCCAGAACGTCAGGGTTTTGATTTTCAAAGAAACTTACGTGCGTCATGACAAGCGCACGCAAACTCTTTACGATGCCAAGTTTCGGATCCTCAGGATTCGGATTCAGTGACCCCAAAAACATATAAGAAACATAGTCTACGCCCGGCCTCGAAAAACAAAATGTATGATGTTTTTTAAGGTTTCTAACTCAGTATTCGGATTCAGCGACCCCAAAAACATATAATAAACATGGTCTACCCCCGGCATCGAAAACAAAATTTTATGAGGTTTTTTGAGGTTATGTTAGAACCCTGACGTGCTGGGTATTTTTGGACCTCGGACTCAGATTCAGCGACCCCAAAAACTATGCAAAGATGGTCTGATCTACAGATCCAAGAAAAAATATATATATTAATGAGGTTTTTTGACGTTATGACAGAACCATGACGTGCTGGGTTTTTTTGGACCTCGGATTTGGATTCAGCGACCCCAAAAACATATAGTAAACATGGTCTGACCTCCAGACCCGAAAAAAGATTTTTTTTTGTGTGACTGTAATTTTTTGAAAAATATAATTGTACCCGAAACACTCTTAAATTTTCAGTTCTTTTCAATGCTTTATAAAGGATATGTTCAAGTTTGAATGTCTTCCTGTCATTAACATTTGAAAAGGTGTAAAATAAACTTATTCTAAGGAAAAATTAAAATCAAAGTACGTTATTTTTTTAATTGACTACAATTTTGGCAAAAGCGCAAAAATAGAAGGAATATAAACTCAGTTCTCATTACTTGAGCCTGAAAAAAAGAACATAAGGTTGTTACTAGTTCCTCTTGAATCTCTTAATTGGGCAAATTCGTCTACTGCATTTTTCGGGCTTCAAGAGATGTTCCGCGTTCACTTCTCGTTAATTCCACTTGAAGCATAGCGGGCGCGCGCACAATTTCTTAGATATTCACGAAAATTGAAAATTCCAGACAGTAGTAAATTTGTTATAATATGTAAATTTTAAGCCGACAATTCTCAAAATGAGGCCAAGTTGTTGCTTACGGAAAATGAGCAGAACCAGAGTGTCTCATTATAAGCGAGTGGTGGTTGTTTCATAGTTTGAAATATGCACCGCTTACCCTCAATCCTGATTTTTACGTTTTTACAAACTTGGACCACATACGGTTACAAATTTCTATTTTATGAATAAAAAAATAGTCAGAGCGATATGCGCCATAGTTTCCTACACCTACTCTCCCGAAATTCCCCAACTTCCCCTCCCTACACTTTGAATTTCGCTTGTCCACACTTCCCCAACTTCTTTCTCATCTACTTCCACCTATCCTCACTTCTCGAGCTGAGATTCCCCTTCCCCTACCCCACCCTACATTTCTCCTCACTTGACATCCCCTAGTTCTTCACTTCCCCTGCCCACTAATTACCTTTCGCTTACTTCAACTAGCGCCTCTCTCACTTTCCTATATTTCCTTCTCTACCCTTCCTTCCCATCATTTCTCCTCACATCCTCTACTTCTTATTTTCTTATTTCACCCACTTCACCTCAGTTCATTTTTCCTTCTCTTTATTTCTCCTTACTTTCCTTACTTCTCATACTATAATTTTCCCTCACTTACCCCACTTCTCCCATAATTTTGTTGGAAATTCAACATTGAACATTCCCCTACTTCCCCTCCCTAGACTTTAACCTTCGCTTCTCCTCACTTCCTCAACACCTTCCTCATCTACTTCCACCTCTCCTTACCTCCCAAGCCAATTGAATCAGTTGGAAATATAATTCGTCCATTAACGCTATTCGATTGTGAGCAAATATTATTGCATCCCCAAGTAGCATTTCCCAGCACATAACGTACTTCTCATCCTCTTACGTACCCTACTTCCCATCAGTTAATTTTCCCCTACTTTTATTCGACTTATCTATCCTCGCTTGACCTACTTCCCATCCCATAACTTATTCTTACCTATCCTAGTTCTCCCATAATTTCGTTGAAAATTCATCTTTTTAGTTGGAAATTCAAGATTCAACATTCCTTTCTTCCCCTCCTTAATCTTTCAATTTCGCTTTCCCTCACTTACCCAACTTTTCCCTGATCTAGTTCCACCTCGCCTCACTTCCACAGCTAAGACTCTCCTTCCGCTTATATCCCAACCCCAATTTCTAACTTCAACTACCCCTAATTATCTTTCCCCCACATTAACTAGTGCCCCTCCTATTACACTTCCATCTTCCCCTCCCATAGTTGCCCCTCACTACCATTACTTCCCATCATGGACATCTTCCCATCCTCTTATTTCCCCTACTTTCCCTCAGTAAATTTCCCCTTACTTCCCCGCCCTTCCTTTCTCCTCACTTGCAACTTGCGAAAAATGGTCCTACAACGTTACAGTTTAGGCTAACTTCATAAGTTAGAAAATCACTTTTATATTTCAGACTTTATACTCTTTCCCCTATTTCCCTCTATTCATCTTTTTCAAAGAATCCTTCTTTTTACTTCATCATAGAGGAAGCTTTCTAATGGTAACATTTTACAAAATTTTTGAATTAATTTAATTACGCCTTCCTCAATTTAAAAATGTCTAACACAATGTTCTAAGCAATTGTCCGGATGTGGGTGTGTATGTTTGAATGGGTGTGTGGATGTCACACTTTTTTGCGAACACGATTTCTGAAAACATTTATTGCATTTTTTTGAGCACTCAATAATATTTTTAAATAATCGTTTTTTTATAGTAAAACTTTTTTCATTAACATAATTTAAAGTTGATGCAAGAATATAAAAGATTCCTTGATTCGAGACGAATCGGTTGACCTATAACACTATTGAATTTTACTGAAGAGTGATGGAGAAAGAGGGAAATGATAGGAGGGGAAGTAGGGATATGGAGGTAGAAAGAGCGAACGGATGGGTGGGTGCAAGAGGCGAAGGGATGGGAGTCAAAGTGAGGAGTAATGATGAAAGGGTAAGAAGTGAAAGTGAGGAAAAATGAGGGAATTATAAGAATTAAGCGGAGGGGAAGTAGAGAAAGTGAGGAGTGATAAGAAGAGGAAGAGTAGAAGTGTGTAGAAAGTAGTAGACGCGAATTAGGGAAAATGATGAGGAATTATAGAAGGAGATGGTGAATGGGGGAAAGCGAAGTAAGGAGAAAGCAAGAGGAAATTATGCGTAGGAAGTGAAGGAAGGTGAGAGGAGGGCTAGTAGGGTAGTGTTGATGAGTAATAGAGAGGAAGAGAGAGCTGGAGAAGGGAGGTGAGAGAAGGGGAATGTTAGCTTAGGAAGTGGGGAGCAGTGGTGCTAACGGACCGTGACTTTTCCAACTGCGCAAGCGTCGCGTGAAGAAGGAGTGACGAAGAGAACCTTAGTGTTCTTCCTTACTCCACCATTGCGCGACGCCTGCGCAGTTGAAAAAGTCGCGGTTCGTTAGCACCACTGGTGAGGAGAAGGGTGAGTAGGGGAGGCAAAAGTTAGAGAAGGGAGGGGGATCGGAGGTGTAAGTGGGGGGGACTTGGTGAGGGAAATTATGGAAAGGGGTGCTTTAAACGACTTGATAGGCTGAAAACTCGTTTTTGTAGGCGCACGGTACCTATTTTGATTAATTTTTCAACTTCAAGGGAGAAAATCTTTCTAATGAAATTCTTTACTCTTTACTGCCTGAACTTTAAACGAATAAATAGAAGGAATAAATTCTGAACATTTCAAATATAAATTTACAATGTTCTAACTTTTATACACGATGCGCGTGCATCATTATCTTAAAGGGAGAAGCAATTACTGTCGGTAGAACAGATTCCTACCCCTTTCGTAATTGAGAAAGACTGGCCCGAGCTGCGTGTGAACTCATTATTTTATTTTTCACTTTTTTTTTATTTTCTCCTCTTCCTCTCTCTCCTTTCCCTGTAATTTCTGCCCGTTTCTCGCCTCCCTTAATTCTAGAACGCGGTACATCGATCTTGCGTAATAACTTCGTTGCGTATGGTGCCTCTTAAAAGTGAATCGCTTCAATTCGATACTCCTGCGTTACAAGGCTCTCGATTTACGACCTCAGCTTATGTATACCTACTTGCTTTATGAACACGATCGCCTAACCGATAGATTACTCCTTGGAATTTGATCGTCAATCATCAACGAAGCAAATAAATGTGAGATTGATTTTTAGATTTTAAATTACGATATTAGAAGAGCTGCGATTTTTAATAGAAATATATTTTTTTATTAATTCATTTCAATAGCGGGGCAGGTGGTAGTTTAATTAGGAAAACTTGTTTGTTTCAAAGTTAATTTTTGCATTTCTTCTAGTTAAGGAAATTAATATCTAATATAGGGTGGCCGTTTTAACCGAGAAAAAATTCCCGGTTATAAAAATTTAAAAAACTGAAATTTAGACTGACATTTTTTTTGTTTAAAGTAATCAACACTCAACTGCAACTTAAATCATTTGAAGTGGGACTCTTTTAAATTTACACTTTTTAAAATTGAAGATCAAAAATTTTTTCATTCGAACAATAATGGTATAGTGGAATTAGCAGACTTTATTGTACCTGCTCCTCCTCGTCCTCATTCTTCCCCTCCTCCTCCTACTCCTCCTCCACCTCCTTCTACTCCTCCTCATTCGCCCCTCCTCCTACTCCTCCTCCTCCATCTCTTTCATCTTCTCGTTCTGCTCCTGCTCGTACCTCCTCCATCTCCTTCTGCTCCTTCTCCTCCATCTCCTTCTGTTCCTCTTTCTCGTTCCTCCTCCTCCTCCTCCTCCTTCTGCTCCTCCTCGCCATCCTCTTCTTCTTCTTTGATTCCTACCTTACCAATTCTCTTGAACCTCTTGTCTTCTTTTTCCTTTTCTTTTTTATCCTCCTCTTCCTCCTCCCCCTCCTCTCCTATCTCCCTATTAACGCCTTCAACTGCTACTTATTTAAGTTCGAAAAGTGCAATATTTTCCATTTGAAAATGTCCTTTTATGATTTATTTCTTGCCCGAGAATGCAATTAATATTCAAAAATAGCAGACCTGTTTCCGGAATATGTTATAGTCTCACGCAATTGATAACGAGAGGAAACTTAATTAAGGTGCGGTCCGAAACAAGATTCATTTCCCGACTCATCAAGCATTTAATAACCTCGAAAGTTCTGGCGATTAGGAAGATGCTCATGTATATATACATATACATAAATATAGTGATAGTGATATTGATATAACGGTCTTCATCCTCGTTCTATAACTATATCAACTCCATCCAAGCATAATAACAATAATAATAAAGAGGGGATGGCGGGTCGTTTTAATCAGAGAGTTGACTGCCTGATGTGATTAACTCGAAAAGTGAGCTCACAGGGTTGGGGGTGGGGGTCAGAGGGGTAAGTTTGTCATTTTCGCTCTTTATCACATCACCAAGGGGCTCTAATTTTAGATTCACGACTGATTACACATTCCTTTGTTATTGTGTCTGCTTTTATTCTGATTAAATCCGACTCTATTTTATACTCTGTACAAGGTATAGATTTTTCTTCTAGATTTGGCAATATTCAGTGTTTGGAAGTAACTTGAGGGTAACATTGCTAACCAAAATTTCATTCCTTATGACTCGACAAAAATCTTGAAGATAAAAGAAAAAGTTTTCTTCCAATTTAGGAAAAATCAAAACCAAAATTTCTACAAATCCAGCTCGATACAAATTTTAAAAATAAAACAATGTTCCTCCTCCTATTCATAAAAATTGAAAACCATAATTTCCTCCATTCCAATCCAATAAAAATGTTTAAAATAAAAAAATTTCCTTTCCCAATTCAGACAAAATTACGAATAAAACAATTCATCCTTTATAGTCAATGAAAATGTTAAAAATAAAAGAATTTCCCTTCCCAATTCAGACAAAATTTCAAATAAAAAAATGCATCCTTTATAGTCAATAAAAATCTTAAAAAGAAGGAAAATTTTTGGGTTTACTTCGATCCAATAAAAAAATCAAATTATTTTTTGTTGAAAGTTCATTTCATTTCGGTTGAACAGTCTACTGTTCACTTTTTCGTTGGGAATTAAATATTTTTTACTTAAAAATTTTATTATTTTGTTCAAAATCGAATTATTTTCTTGAAAATTCCAGAATTTTCTGAAAATCATACTTCTTATTTGTAAATTCGTTTTTTTGGCTTGAAAATTCCAAAATTTGATTGGAATTTTGTTTCTTTCTTCACTAAGAAATTTCTTTTTGTCAAAAATTCAACTATGCTGTTGAACATTCATCTTTTTGGTTTGAAATAGTATCTCTCTCTGTATAAATTAAATATTTTTTTGTTAAAAATACTAATGTCTGGTTGAAAATTAATCTCTTTCAGTTTAAAATTAAATTTTTCTAGAAAATTCGCCTTTATTGGTTAAATTCAACCGCATTTTACTTAAATTAAAAACAACTTAACGAATTTGATGACAATTCAACTAATTGGTTGTAAATTAACTTTTTTTTTTAAATTTAATTATTTTACAGAAAATTCTTCTTTTCAGCTTAAAAATTTCACAATCTGGAAAAATTTAATTGTTTAGTACAAAAATTGATCTGTTTGGTTTAAAAATTCATCTATTTAGTTACAAATTTTTAGAAACAGAAAATTTTTAAATAAATATTATTCAAAGAAAAGTTGGACTAAAATTCATATTTTTTCGTAAAAAATCCAACTATCTGATGAAAATTTTTTTCCATTTTGTTGAAAATTCGTCTTTTCTGGGAGAAAAATCAACTATTTGGTTAAAAATTGAAGTATTTTGTTGAAAATTCGCATTTTCTGGTAAAAAATTAATCTTCTCGGTTAAAAATTCAATTAATCAGTAGAAAATATACGAATTTTTTGACATGTATTTTTTTAATAGAAAATAAAGTTTTTTGATAAAAATGCAACTGTATGGTTGAAAACTAATTCATTTTAGTTGAGGATTGACGAATTTTATTTAAAAACTGTTATATATTTAAAATGTTAATCTTATTTGGTTTAAATATCAATTAATACATTTTTTGGTGAAAATCAATATTTTCAGGTTGAAAAATCAACTGTTTTGTAGACAATCTATTTTTTTTTGCTTGAAAATTCAA
Source organism: Andricus quercusramuli (assembly GCA_932178445.1). NCBI lineage: Eukaryota > Metazoa > Arthropoda > Insecta > Hymenoptera > Cynipidae > Andricus > Andricus quercusramuli. The sequence continues at coordinate 7,595 of CAKNXH010063483.1, read as the reverse complement.
CAATTTGATAAAAAATTTAAATATAATGTATAAATCTCTGTTAAATTGTTACTTAAATTTTTTTTTTTTTATCAGAACCCTGAACGAACATTTCACAATTAAAAATTTTATTGAATCTTAAAGGGTGAAATTTTCAAATCTTAGAAATTAAATTTTTCCAATATTGTTGGCTTCAAACCTAAAATTTCTGCACTATTAGGGCTTTTAATTTGAAATAAATCTCCGTAATTCTGAAGGATTCAATTTTAAAATTTGGAAAATTAAATTTCTGTCAAAATTAAAGGATTTAAACCTAAAATTGCTGACCTATTGAAATTTCAAATTTCGAACTGACCGATATTCAATATTTGAATTTGAAATTATGAAATCAAAAAATTTAAATGAATTCAAACAGATTTTTGAAGATTTCAAGATATTCCAAAAAATTCTAAAAGATTCAAGGATTTTTTATTCTTCGCGGAAATCCCCCATTTCTAAATGAAAATTATAATTCTTTACGAAAATTCCCTGTTCCGAGTCACAATTATGTATATTTTCAAAAATTTCCGGTTGTGAGTCAAAATTCTCAACATTATTTATCAAAACTAAAAAAATTTCTAATTCAAACGCTCAGTAATTCACGCGTATAAAATGGAACCTTTTATCACTTTTCAATATAAAATTTTGTAATTAAAAGTTTTTAAACTGCAAAATAAAATCTCTTATTCCATTTTAATTTATGCTATCATTTTCAAGATTATAAATTGAAAAATGAATCAAAAAATTCATAAAATTTTAAAATTATATAATCTTAATCAGTTTTAAGCTAGAAACATTAATTTATAAATCAACATCTGTTTTGAAATATTTTCAAATATTCTCATACAAATTTGTTTGAAAAAATTAGTAAGAAAATTTTTAGGAATCTGATGGGTATTTTTTTATTAGCTTCAAACTCAAATTTTTTCTACAATTTTTCGAAAATCCTTCAGGATTTAAAAAATTGCCTTAAAATCTTCCAGATTCTTTTTTGGAAATTTAAACATCTTTTCAAATTATATATTTGAATTTAAATTAATTTTTCAACGAAAAATAATTTTTAGTTTTAATAGGAATTTTGAAAACAATCTTTTATTATTTTGAAATCTTTCAAAATGCTTTTAGACTTCTGAATTTTTTGTTTGAAATCCTCAAAAATTTACATTTTGTTGTAAATGTTTTTAAATCTTTTCAAGTTTTAAATTATTTTGGAATTTTGTTTAAGCTTCTAAATATTTCTTAAATTTTCTCAAATTTTTTCCAAATTAATAACCATTGAATAATCATTGAATTGTTACTTATCAATAAAAATTTCTTCTTTTATCTTTTTAAATATTTTTAAATATAAAAAATCATTTTAAATTTCCCCAGTACAGTATGAATTTTCGAATAAAAAGTTAATTTTCAACCAAACATTAAAATTTTCAGTTAAAGAACCTAGTTTTTAACAAAAAAAAACTTTAACTAAAATGATGAATTTTTAACTAAAAAATAATTTTTAACAAAGTAGTTCAAAATTCGACCAATTAGTTGAATTCTCTACCAAACTTTCTAATTTTCCAGAGAAAGTTCAAATTTTCTACAAAACAGTCGAATCTTTAATCCGAAAACACATTTTCAATCAAATATTTTAATTTTCAAAATAAAAAAGATCAAGTTTGAACCAAAAATGGAATTGCTATATTTTGATTTCATGAAACTAATTTTCAAATGAAAAAAAAAAAACAATTTTCTACCAAATTATTTAATTTTTGAGCCAAAAAAAAAGAACTTTCTATAGTACATTCGAATTTTTAACTCAAAAATATAAGCTTTCAATACACAAAATAATTTTCAATCAAAAATTGCAATTTTTAGTTTGAAAAAATGAATTTTTTAACAAAGTACTTTGATTTTCAACCAAAAAGGCAGCTTTTCAACAAAATAAATATATTTTCAAAAAAATAGTTAAATTAGAACCAATTTTCTGCCAAAAAATATAACTTTTGAACGAAATTTCAACTTGCGACCAAACATTAACATTTTTAGTTAAAAACTTTAGTTTTTAACAAACAAACAAAAAACTTTAATTGAAATGATGAATTTTTAACAAAGTAGTAGTATGCGAAATGTCGAATTTTGAAGCAAGAACATCATTTTCTACAAAAAAAGGACGAATTTTTGACAAATTACATAAATTCTCAACCAAATATTTGAATTTTTAAAACAAAAAAGATCGACTTTGAACCAAAAATGGAATTGCTACATTATCACTTCAAGAAACTAATTTTTAAATGAAAAAAAAAACAATTTTCTACGAAATTGTTGAATTTTTGAGAGAAAAAAAAAAGAATTTTTCACAATACATTCGATTTTTTAATTGAAAAATATAAGTTTTCAATACAAAAAATAATTTTCAATCAAAAATTGCAATTTTCAGTTTGAAAAAATGAATTTTTTAACAAAGCACTTTGATTTTCAACCAAAAAGACAGCTTTTCAACAAAATGAATATATTTTTAACCAAATAATTACATTTTTGATACATTTTCTGCCAAAAAATCAATTTTCAAACACAAATGGAATAGTTAAATTGTGAGTTTAAAAAAATTAATTTTTAACGGAAAAAAAAAATTTCAACAATAGTTAAATTTTCAAGTAAAGATTTGGAATATTCCATTTTTTAATTAGCTATTTAACTTTGTAACTGTTCCAATATTATAATGGATAATAACTTCTGTTTCCAGTTCTCACATCTTCAACTTGCTTTAAAATGTTTAATCTTCTAATTTTTTTAAAGAGTTATTTATTTTTAATGGTCTGCACTTGAAACGTAAACCTAATTTATTCATAAATAATATATTCAAGTACTATAATTGTTTTAATCATTATTAAATAATGAGCACAATTGCAAATATCGTATATATAAAGAGAAAAGGGGAAAAAGGGGAAGTTTTTTTTAGAATAGGGGAAAAAAGGGAAATTTCAAGAAAAAAGGGCAATCTAAGAAAAAAGGGAGGACTGTGCACCCTGGGATAAGTTTTGCTCTTAAAACTAAGAATGAAAAAATTTATTGGCATTTTCCGGGTTTCCGGACTTGTTACTTGAAAAGTTAATAGTCTTCAGTGAGGGTAGCAACTTGACTAATCGAGTACCTACGCTACTTCTGAAACTTTCTCCTTTTTCTATTCAGCCTCTCGATAAAAATGAGGCAAAAGGGCGTAGCCAATCGACCCGGGCCATGATGAATCGTTTTAGACTATGTAAACATGCAAGGTAATTTTTTTTTTTTTTTTTTACACCGACTTACCATTGATATTAAACGAGGATTGATCCACGCCTGCTGCATGTTGTCATCCAGATATCTCTTAGCAATCTTCGCGATATTCTCGTGAGGTTCCTTCTTCTGCATCGAAACCGTGGGCGGTACCACCACATTAGCATTGTTTCTGAAAAAAATACATGATATTAGGGTTACCTGCTTTTCAATAACGGTGATCCGCGAAGAATCAGCTAGTTCCAAAGATAGTGATCGTGCGAAACGAAACAATGGAAGCAGGACCAAGAAAATAACAGTTCTTTGTAATAAATTTTTAGATTGGATCTATAAATTTGTGGTTGGCCACTCTTGCATATTTCGAGTGAATAATTGAGGAGCACTTTGCCAAAAGGTCTTATAGGATAATCGGTACAATGATTGGCCACTTGAGAAATTTTTCCAGTTTTACAATTTCTGAAAAAACACTATGGGCGTCGAATGAAATTCTAAAATACAGATGTTCTTAAGGGGTTATTTCTATTTGACTGGACCAAAAAATAGATTTATTTTTCATTTTTTTATAGTATATAGTACGTGGAATTTGCACGACTTGTTAACGAAGCTACAGCAGGGTCAACTGCGCAGAGCGGAAAGTACTCAGCCGCGCGCTATGAAGGGCCGCCTCGGCTGTCAGGTAGGCTGGTCATAAATGTTTATAATAGTCATTGTTCTTCTCTAACAGACTTTCCTTCCCCAATACGATGTTCCGAGAGTATTTATAGATTTTTCTCCAAATTCTAGTAAAAACTTTCAGTGTTAGGTCTGAATTTCCAGTGTTACGCTACATGTTGAGCAAGTCGTTTTTCTCAAAGCCCGATTTTTAAAAATGGCTGACATGATTCCGTCAAAAAGACTGGACCGATTGAGCTCAAAGGAGGATATATTCAGCAGATATTTGGCTATAGCCCGAACTAGGATAAATAAAAAAAAATTATTTTTGAATTTTCGGCAAGTCAAAAACTATCCCCAAAAAAGTAAAATTCGCAAAGAAAATTTCAAATGAGCGACATTTTGTCAATTTTCAATATTTTTTATTTGTTCTAGTCCCAGATATTGTTGCGCTCGTACATTTAAAGAATATCTTCGATTTTTTTGTTTCAGATGACCTGGAGCAGCTGAATCATGTCAACCAATTAGGGTGTCGTTTCCAAGACACATTTTTTGAAATGCTACAGCGCCCCCTATTATTTCTGTTTTGATTGGTAACCATGTATCTTTTCCAGTCTAAGACCTGCTTAAAAATATTCAAAAACTTGCATTCAAAAATATTAACAATTGTATTTTTTATGAATTTTTGAAAAACGCCTGAGAAAAGATAAATTTAACAATATAGGTGAATTTTCAACAAAATAATGAAACTTTCAATAAAATAATTTAATTTAAAAAAAAATGGCTGAAATTTAAAGATACAAAGAGGTATTTTCAAATAAGAGGATTAATTTTTTTTACAAAAATACGAATTTTCAACAAAATAGATGAATTTTTAACCAAAAATTTGAACTTTAAATGAAAAAAAAAGTTTTCAATCAAAAATGGAATAGTTAAATTTTCAGTTTGAAAAATTACTTTTCAAAAGCAAAAAACGAATTTTCAACCAGTTGAATTCAATGAAAAAAGGCAACTTTTTAACAAAATAATTAAATCCTCAACCAAATAGATAAATTAAAAAAAATTAATGTTCTACCCGAAAAAAGTTAAGCTTTTGAAAAGAAAGCTAATTAAAAACAAATGGTTGAATTTTGTACCAAAAAAGATAAGTTTACATCCAAAAATGGATGTAATCAATTTTTAACAGACAAGATTAATTTCCTACCCAAAAAAGAACGAATTTTCCTCAAAATACTTACATTTTTAACTAAAGAGCTCAATTTGAAGAAACGAATTTTTAAATAAAAGCCAAAAAATGGACTTTTAAACAAGTTGTACAATTTTAAGTAAAAAAAATTATTTGTCCACGAAGTAAATTTTTTTTCAAAACACAAGTTCATTTTCTACAAATTACATTTTTCACAAAATTGTTGAATTTTCTACCGGAATAGTTGAGAGTTCAAACGTAAGTAGCAATTTTCAACAAAAAAGGTTATTTCATGTTCTATGATCTACCAAACAGTTAAATCTTTAACGCATGCAATTTTTTTTCAAAAAACAAATTCATTTTCTACCAAATAAATTTTGGACAAAATTGTTGAATTTTTTACCGAAATAGTTGAAATTTTCACCAAAAACAGAAATTTTAAATCAAAAAGGTAATTTTTAACTAAATAGTTTCATTTTTTATCTAAATTTTAATGAAATCTAGAATAAAAGACAAATTTTCTGCAAAACAGTTGAATTTCTTACTCAAAAATATGAATTTTCCACAGAAAAGTTAATTTTCAACCAAATACTTGAATTTTCAGCTAAAACGATGAATCTTCGAAAAAAAAGAGAATTTTCGACAAAAGGATTCAACATTCAACGAAGCAGTTGAATTCTCAAACGAAAAGATAATTTTTCATTCAAGAAGATTAATTTTCTATGAAAAAATACGAATTTTCAAGCAAATAATTGAACTTTTAACTGAAAAAGATAAGTTTTCTTCTAAATCTAGAATCGTTAAATTTTAAGTTTGAAAAATTAATTTTCAAAAACAAAAAAACTAATATTTAAACAAATGAATTCAACAGAAGAAAAAATTTTTTTAAATAGAATAATTGAATCAGCAGCCAGAAAGATGAATTTTCAATAAACAAGATTAATTTCTTACCCACACAATCGAATTTTCCGCAAAACATATGAATTTTCCACTCGAAAATATTATTTTTCAATAAAAAAGTTTCTTTTATACAAAAAAGTTGAATTTTCTAAAAAAAAACATTCAATTTTTAACCAAATAGTCAAAATTTTTTCCACAAAAACTGAAATTTCAACAAAATAAATGAATTTTTAACTAAAATGATGAATCTTAATAAAAATGAATTTTCGACAAAAAAAATTCAACCAAATAGTTTAATTCTTGACCAAAAAGATGATTTTTTAACTAAGAAGATAATTTTCTACGAAAAAATACGAATTTTCAACGAAATAGTTAAATTCTTATTTAAAAAAGATAAATCTTACGAATTCTTAAAATAATGGAGAGAGTTTAAAATTTGTAAAATAATACACAAATTACATCAAATTTACATTTTTCGAAAAAATTAAAAAATCAATTTTCTCAAAAAGGCCATCTTTTTTTGAATTCATAGTAATATACGAGATATATCATGATAATTTCATAATCGCTAAACTATTTCTCCCTGCAGAAAAACATATTTCTATATAATACAAAATAAAATTTTCAAAATACCAATTATTTTTTTAAACATTTATAATTCTACGACTTAAAAAGCGCTGAAATGATATTATTTTTGGAACATTAGGAGTGGACGTAAGCAATTAAAAATTTTTTGAAAATTTTCCTCCGCTCTCAATTTGGCAATGTATCAATATTTTAATATCCCATTTCTAAAAAAAAGCAACTGAAATTTTTTTATTTTGCTAAAAAATACTATTGAATCATGAAAATGGTTAAAACGAAAGAGGAAAAGTTACTATAATAATCATGAAATTAGGATAAAGAATATTCAGTATTTCACAATTTCTTCAATATTTTACAATTAGGCTTTTCAATGAAAAGTATTTTTTAATTAAAAAAAAAGCGCAATTTCATATTTCGAACGCAAAGCTCCCAAAAATTAAATAATTTTAAATTTGCAAAACGTAAAACTGTTGAAATTTAATTCCGTAGCATTATCAATGAATTAAAGGAAGTTAATTGGATAGGTTTTTTTCTTACTGACTGTGAAAATACCAGAATTCCCTACGCAAAAAATTCAATTTGAGAAAAAATTGTTGAATTTTTATATCTAAAACCAAAAAAGATGGACTTTGAACCAAACTATAATTTTCAACGCGTAACATTTTTTTGTTGAAAAAAGAAGTTTATTTTCTACCAACTAGCTTTTTAACAAAATTGTTGAGCTTACTACTAGAAATTAATTATTCAGTTTCAATCAAAGAACAATTGCTTTAATATTTTCGAATTAGACCTCTCAACGCAGAATATTTTTTAATAAAATAAATTTCAATTTAACATTCCAAACGTGAAAATCCAGAAAATTGAATAATTTGAACATGAAAAATTGAAACCTATTTATTAATATGATGTTAACGTTTTTTGTCTCCTTGGTCTAAAATCAATATTTTTGAGTATTGATTATTAATTTTATGAGTTGTGAAAAAAATCTCTCTAGCTCCGC
>CAKNXH010063482.1:555861-572166 GCA_932178445.1 Andricus quercusramuli | reverse complement strand
AAATTAGAAACCAAGCCCTGAGATTAGCCGTAGGCTACAGGACAAGTACCCCTATAAATGTAATTTTAGCAGAAACATGTGAACCCCCCCTAAAATTTCGATTCAGTTTTCTAAAAAAAAAATATATCGTAAAGATGTTCTCAAATCTTAACCACCCCCTAACAAACAAGCTTGAGGATCTTTGGAATAGCACACATCAAAACAACCCTCATAGAATCACAGACATTTTTACACTCATAGCGGCCTTTAATAAAACCCGGAATCTTATGCCCCAAATACGCAGATCTTTCCACCATCCCCTCTTTGAATTTCCATACAGTGATCACACTTACTCTCCTCAAATCAATGTTGAAATAGGCTTTCTAACTCAAAATTCCCCTGACCCACCCTCTTTCTTCCAGAATGCTATTGAGGAGTTTGGAGACTCCTTGATTTTCTATACGGACGGCTCAAAGTCTCAAGACGGCAAGTCTGCGGGCTGCGCCTCGGTTTGCCCCGCTGGTCAATTTACACACTCATGGAAAATAAATTATTCTGCATCAATCTTTTCTATCGAAGCAATAGCCATTTTATATACACTAGATTTCATTATAAAGCATAAATTTAAAAAAGTAGTTATTTTTACGGACTCGTTAAGTGTCTTAGAAAGTGTCTCTTCAACTAACCCTAATAAAATTAAATCTCACCTTATCTTCCTAATTAGAAATCGTCTCGCCTCCCTTACCGCACTTAATTGTAACATTATCCTAGCATGGGTACCAGGCCATAAGGGCATCCCGGGAAATGAGCTCGCGGATGTAACCGCAAAATCCGCCTCTTTTAACGCTCCCCTCCTAAATATGGGGCTTCCCCCATCGGACTTTGTCAGCTCCTTTAGAGAACACCTCAATAAAATTTGTAAAGACTATTGTGAAACGAGAGGAAAGCGTTTCGGTACCTTTTATACAAAACACTTTTACAAAATCCGCAGAAAACCTTGGTTTGCTAATTTCATCGTTAAAAGGGAGTGGATTGTATCTCTTTGTCGCATGAGAAGTAATCACCACTCGCTCAGAGCTAGCCTAGCCCGTAAGAACATCATAGACTCACCTAGTTGCCCTTGTAACCCTCAAATAGACGAAGACCTTGAACACGTCCTATGGCAATGCCCTAGATTCAACGCTTTCCGTCCTAGCCTCCTTAAAGGTCTTTCGAAGGCTCTTAAATGTGCAACGCCATTCCATAGCAATCAGTTCCTAGCTAATCCCACCCTTGGGGTGGTTTCTCACGTTTTTAGATTCCTTAAAAAATCCAACCTTCAAATATAATAAAAATATATATATAAATTAAAAAATAATTAAAAAAAAAAACTCCCCCATAAGCCAAACTTCAAAATTCCCGCCTATGTGAGCCCGCGCGTCGCGGGTCTGGGGAGGTGGGGGTCCCCGCGCATAACCAAACGCGTGTACCCCTTCCCCTTCCGGCTCCGCCGACCGCTTTCGCATATCGACATCGCGTCGAAATGCGACGTTCTGCCCTAGAGGGCAGTTCGCTTAGTTTGTTTCAGATAAAAACCTAACCGTTTCACCACCATCCATGGAATCACACCTACCTGATCATGGCTGTATATACACGACTGCAGAGTCAGTATGAAGCCAACGCATGCGCACTGAAGTGCGTACCCAGAATCATCATCATCATCACATGTTATTCCCACTCAATATGTTACCTTTTGACATCTCGATGCACATGTAGGTTATGTTCGTTTGTTTATGTTCGTTCAATACAAAAAGTTCGAAACTTCAAACGCGTGTTGACATCGTTGGCATGGCAACCGCCAGTGCGCATGTGAACGGGGGAGCATACGAGTTTTCATTCGTAGCTAGCATTAACGAATTATTGGACGTCGCTCGTCCCACTCCCCACTTACAGGGATACTACTCCTTACTATTCCTTCGTGGGCCGAGGCAAGGATTTCACTCGTGTGATATCAGCTCTCGCTTCGCTCGGGCAGCTAACTTCACGCTCGTGAAATCGTTGACTTTCGACCCTCGTCACGCAATATACTATTCTTCTTCGGAAAATACAAAGAGCTTTAACATTATTGAAGCACCCGCACTCACAGCAGGAGACCTTGTCTGCGCTACTGCTACTCCCTGCTGTCTTTCTGTCACACTTCTAATGTGAGTGCGGTTCCTTCAAATATCATAAAGCTCTCTGTATTTTTCCAAGAAAATAATTGTTTAAACATTCAAGTGCAACTTTTTGCTCATTTACACTACACGCACCATTTTCAGAAGCCAAAAATGTGTAATTTTCTTTAAGAATTATCTCCGTACATTCTTTAGTTTCGGAGATGACACCTTCCTACTTTTTTTTTTATTAACTCAATAAAAAATGATTATTTTCAACTGTTAAATGTACCATTGTGCACGAGAAAAATAAGAAAAATGTACAAATTTTTGGTAGATTTTTTGTAATTCATTTTCAGGCATAAACATTCATTCAAAGTTGAGTATTCTGAAATGATCGTAAGATGATGGTACTTTTTTCACCTTTCACTCGCTAAGAAATAATCGCTAATCAACTGAAAATTTCAAAACTCTGTACCAGTACATAGGCGAAACCTTCATCTGCAACATACATTTTGTCTCATATTTTTAGACTTTTTTCCTGATGAGATTTTTATTAAAATCTGTAGAAAAATCGAGGTATTTAAATTGTTTGGACAGATAGTAGGTCTCGGATACGAAAAAAATGTATCAGATATTGATGGATTTTCGGAAATAATTTGCAAACTTTGAGAAAGAATTGACGAATTCAAGGTAGGGTGATTCATTTTACACGGCAGTTGAATTTCTAACCAAACAAATGCTAGTTCCACCAAAAGAAATGAATTTTCAACTAAAATCAGAAATCTTCTATTGAAATGATTCAGTCTTTAACCAAAAAAGACTTTTCAGTCAAAAAAAAGTAAAAAAAATCAACCGAATTGTTAAATTGTTGAGTTAAAAAGGCGAATTTTCTACAAAACAGTTGTATTTTTAACCAGGTAATACAATTTTTAACCAAGAAAGATGAATTCTCAACTAAAAATGTAATTAAACTTTTCAATTAAGAAAATGAATTTTCCACTAAAATTATGAATCTTCAACTGGAATAGTTAAATTTTGATTTCAAAACATTAATTTTCAACAACAAAGCAATTTTCAACTGTAAAACTTAATTTATTTTCTTTCAAAAATCTTTCTATGGATTTACCTGGTTCGAACTCCCACTTATGGAAGACTTAAAACTTCCTAGGACTTACAAGAAATATTTATAAAATTTTGAGTTTTTGCTGGAACAAAAATTACAATTTACTATCACAGGTTATAAATTTCTATGGCTCTAAAAATGATTTTTTTACCTTCAAAAAGTCTTTTTATGCAATTGAGTATTTCGAGTATTCGTCGAAACTTAATGACTTTTTGTTAACAAAAATTGTAGAAATTTTGTCGAAAGCTCAGTTTTGAAATTTAAATGTGCATTTCATCGGTCATCACTTGATTGTGGCATAATATGTAGCTGACACTAGACAGTTGCTCTTCATGAAATTTCATGATAGGCAATTGATCTTGAGAATCGCATTATTCTGATGCACAATACGCCAATTAAATAAAAAATCCGGAATCTGTGTCAAAGCATTGCATATCACTTTGATCCAACTTCGGACTCAAATTATCAACGGGCATTTACTGCGTGAAGAAATACCAATTTTATTTTGCAAAAATTGAACCCGTTTGTAATCATGAGAGTTATTCTTCGTTTTTCCGAAGTGATCGATCGGCTCATACCTCTAAAAAATAGGTCACAGTAAGATTCAGTTCGCATGTCATTTTGAATTTTTGCATGGATGAAGTGTCATGATATTGATTATTTTGAAACCAATATTGATATCAATGTTGCATAGTTATCGATTTCGTATCTTTAGATCTATTCTCGGATCTATAGTCTCTTAAAAGTGATACGCTTTTTCGCTTGAATCTCATGTTGATATTTATATGGTCTTATTGTTCATATTCATTAATGATTTTAATTCTTCTCTTACATTGAGGTTGGGTGTTTTGAAATTTTCAGTCTAAGTTAACAACAATTTTTTTAGTTAACAAAATTTGTTTTATTCTTTAAACAAAGTTTCACCTTAACTCAGGGTTTAAAACCTTTTAGGTTGAGTAAAGAAACTTTTCCAAGCATTTTTCATAAAGTCTTCATGCGAAATATTTTCTCACAGAAAACTGACGAGATAAAAAGTTCATTCGTCGTAATCCTGTTGGATGTCAAGCCTTTCTCATCCCATATAACTTAAAATTCATGCAAAATACCCTAATTCCGAGAACAAACATCTAATCTTTTTGACACTCATCTCTTTTCCAGCTCTATACTGAAAAAATTCATTTAAAATACACAAAATCAGAGACATAAATGTTTGCAATCTAAAAACTGTAGAATCCATTAAGAGAAACAAACAAGAAAAATGTCCAAAATGGTGCAAGAAGCATTTCTCAATCCTGTATCATTTTTTGAACATATACTCGTCTTTTCAACCTTTCTACTTTAAAAGTTTTGAAAAAGAACAAAATTATAAGACGCAGCATTTATTATTATCATTTCAAATTTATTTAAATTTCATAGAGATTTTTAAGATTAATTGCAACAACTTTCGGAAACCACCCTCAAAACACCCAGGCGGAAATATTATATATAGTTTATATATAGTGTGAAGTATTATACATAATATTCATTTGTTTTATATAAAAAATGTATAAAACAAATGAATATTATATATAATACTTCACACTATATATAAACTATATATAATATTTCTGCCTGGGCACATAGGATAGAACAAAGTTGTTTTCTGCAATATTTAGATGAATACCCAGTGGACACAAACTTTAAAGAACATCATTAGAACGGCTCAAAAACGTCCTAAGTCAGTCCAAATAGCGTTCCTTAAACATGCAATGTTCCAGAGACGTTTTAAGGATGTATTTGGAACATGAAACGTTTTCAGAACATTATTTGTCCTGACTTAGGACAGTTTTTAGAACGTTCAAAGAACGTCTTTTAACTTGTACATCCAAGAAATGTTTTTCGGATTTTCCAATTACAGTTCTTAATTTCCTGTCCACTGTGTACAAATTTGGGTATTTTTCCTGTACTTAGGAACAAAATTTAAATGTTTGCTTGCAACTAAATTTTTTATTCTCATAAGCCAAAACTTTGCATGCAGAATTGTGACCCAAATACAGTAATGTTGTTTTGATGCTTTTAAACTACCTCTTAGCGCAAGAAATGGGGATTTCTGTACATTGCACTAAACTAGGATTGCTTTTACTTAAACATCGTAAAATAAAAGAATACATAACAAATTCATATAGCATTGGTGAGAGTAAAGTAAGAGTCCCTTATAAAAGTGGAAAAGCATCCCTTTCTAATATTGACAAATAAACAGACATGAGTTTTACAATTTGGTATAGAAGGTACCAAAAAATTAAAAAAAAATTAATAAATATTGAATAACACTGTCTTGTCGAATATATGTAGAATATCTTCAGGGTGTCCACTTAAATCCTAGAAAAATGCCCTGTCAATTCCAAGTTTTTCCAGGTATCTCAAGATTTTTCCAGGTATAATTTTTCATAGTAGATAGCCATTCACGTATTTCCCTTTTTTTTAAAAACAGTCTACTCAGAATATGTATACAATTTATCGAGTTCATTGTAAATTATGTTTTTTCAGTCCTTATTAATATATAAATGTATACAAATAGCACTGTTGATACGTTAATTTAAATAACATTTTTTTCATTTATGAAAGTAGCTTTATTAAAGGATAAGTAATTTCTTAACGTGACAAGTTTCTAGGGATTTGACAAATTATAGTACCAGATATTCTGAATTATATTATCACCTCAAGATAATTGGATGAATACATAATATTAAAAACATAATTAATAATTTCTTGAATTCGTCTTTAAAATCCACGAATTTGAATAATAATTTAAACAAATGTTCATTTTCTCTTCATGTACTCAAAGGTCAGTGCATATTGAAGATATGTAATAATATTTTGAGTAGAAAACATTTTCCTGGTGAGTAGACACTCTGTAAAATTAGGAAAATTATAATATTTTTCACGAAAATACAGGAATATATTGTTTCAAGTAAAATTAATATGATTAATATATTAAATACAATTTAGAACGCTTCCAATACCTAACATTTAAAGTAATAATATTAAGTTTTCAAGAAGATAGATGAATTTTTAACCAAAAAGTTGAATTTTCAACCAAAAGGTAAATTTTCTACCTAAGAAAACGAATTTTCAATAAAATAAATCAATTTTGAAACAAAGAGTTAAATTTTCAACTAAAACATATCAATTTTCAACCAAAAATGTAATATGTAGTCAAATTTTCAATCAAAAAATTCATTTTCAATCAAAAAAAGTATTTTTCTAGAAAATATGTGAATTCTTCACCAAAGCGATAAATTTTTAACTAGAATGATGAATCTTTAACTGTAATAGTTGAGTTTTAAATGAAAAAGATACATTTTCAACTAAAATCATGACTCTTTAACTGGAATGGTTGAATTTGAAACCAAGAAGATAAATTTTCAAATATGAAGATTCATTTTCCACCAAAAAATCTAATTTTCAACTAAATACATGAATTTTCAACGGAACCATATACACTGTTAGAAGTAAGTTCATAAAATTTCATGAAAATGTTAGTGAAGCTTTTTACACTATGGTTAGTGAAAAACTCATTGAAATTTCATGCAAATCTGAAATTTAAATAGCCTTATTGAAATTTCAATGTAAGTTTTGAAACTATTCTAAGAGGTAGTGCATTGCATTTTTTGTAAATGTTCATGAATATTCTATGGATAATCAATGTATATCACACACAACTTCTAAACTTAATTTCATGAATTATTTTTAAAATTTGTTCATATTTTCATCCAGGTTTATTAAATTTAATAAAAATGATACTTTATTTTCAATGCATGCTTATAAAATTTACGTAAACCACAGTTAAATTTATTCAGCCGACAATAATATTTTATGTACAAGCAATTGAAACAGATTTCAGAGTCAATTTTGTGAAATTTCAATAACTTTTGCTTCAAAATAAGGTTTCGTGTCACTGAAGATTAATGAATATGGCCTCAAATTAATTTTCAAATTCCAAATTTATGAAACTTCAGTGACATAAGTCATTGAAAACTGACAGAAAGTTCAGGAAATTTCTAACAGTGTAGTTGAATTTTCAACTAAAAAGGATCAATTTTCAACCAAGTAGTCAAATAACAAAACAAAAAAATTTAAACCAAAAATGGGATAGTTAAATTGTCTGTTGGATACATTAAAAAAAAAAACAACAACAGATTTAAAAAAGATGTATCAATTTTTAATCACAGTGATGAACGTTCAACTAAAATGATGTATCTTCAACTGGGATACTAAATAGTTGAATTTTCAACTAAAAAAAGATTAATTTTCAACCAAATAGTTGAATTTTAATCCAAAAAAGATAAATTCTCAAACAGAAATAGAATAGTTGGATTTTCGGTTGAAACAATAATTTTTAACAGAAAAAGAAGAATTGTTTAACAATATACTTAAATATTCACTGAAATAGTTCTATTTCCAGTCAGAATAATTGATTTTCAACAAATGAGTTAAATTTTCTGACAAATATATGAATTTTCGATCAAAATGATAAATTTTAAACAAAAAAATATAATTATTAAGAAAATAGTTCAACTTTTAACCAAGTAGTTGAATTTTTAACCAAAAAGATGAATTTTCAACGATCAATGTAATACACTTGATATTTCGACTATAAAAGATTCTAATTTTAAACAAAAAGTAGTTGAATTCAACCAAAAAAGACGATTTTTCAAGAATAGTTGAGCTTTCCAACCAAAAAATATTTTTCAGTCCAGAAAGAAAACAAATTTTAAAGAAACTATTGAATTTTCAAGGAAAAAGCTGAATTTTCAAACAAGAAGATTAATTTTCTACCAAAAAGAACTAATGATGAACAAATTACATGAATTTTCAACCAAATAGTGGCATTTTCAACTGCAAAAGATACATTTTTAACCAATAATAGAATAGTTAAATATTTAGTGAAAAATATTAATTTACAAAAAAATGTCTCGATAAAAAAGTTACATGCTGTAATATAGAAAGGTGCTTTTACAAATGCAAAAACATCGTTATTAATTGTTATATAACGATTTAAAAATTTTAAGCACGCTCTCGAAAAATATCTCTGACTTAAAAAAATGCCCTGATATTTTCAAGTTTTCCAAGTAAGTAGACACCCTGACCTTCTAATGGTTATCCACACATGACAATTAAAAACACTTCACGCGTGTAAAACCCACGTTTATAACTTTTCAGATTGACGTTTCAAAGCATTAAATGTTCTATAATTTTTCTAACTTTATCAAAATTGACAGATAGTTTATTCAAGAAATATTCTTTTAAAAAACAGTGAGCACTAATAACAATTATTATTTTGATCGTAATTGCAATGAAGAAAAATTTCTTGTATGTAAATCTAATTTTAGTTAACAATATTTAAGATGAGTATTTACATTAACTCTTTTTTTAATCCTCATGATAATGCCATTAGAAGGATTGATTTTTAAACTAGATCAAATATATCCACTTTGCAATTTTTCAATTTTCTTTGATGATGACACAGATCAGCAAGAACTTCAACTGAGGAGACATTGTTTGATCAAACAATCAGAAGACTGGTTTTGAAACCAGTGTTTGATAAAATTTTGAAAGTCAAGCAATCATTTGTGCATAACTTGCTCTGAAAAGGAGTAGTATAGAACTCACTAAGATAGAACAAGATAAACGAAGAAAGTTTCTTCTGAAAGATATCTGATCATAGAAAGAAAGCCAATCAAGAAGATTTTCTGAATCAGCTGATTATTCTACCTTATTTTCTTTTCCTTTTTACTTTCAACAATGCGGATTTCCAAAATCGTAAAAACTCTCTCAAATTACAATTGATGTAAATCAAGTCGAATAAAAAATACTCAAAAATGTTCAGTCTTGCGGGTTCATTTAAAAATGTTTCAATGAAGCTCTCTAATTTAAAAACCAATTCGTTAAATAATCTAAAAGGCTCTCTTTTGAATAATTTGGGTGTCTACACGGCGGATAATCTACAATTCCTGATTGTTTTGCGGTTTTCTCCCGGTCAATTGTTAATTTTTCCGTTAAAAAGAGTTCAGAAGATTTGAATGATATCAAACAATTTTCATTAATTTCGAGAGATTTCTAAACATTTTACCAGATTTAAAAGATTTTTCATTTGTAGCAGCGAGTGTTGGAAAAGAATTATAATTCTGAGTTGGAACATCAGATAATTTTTGACCATAAGAATTGTAATTCTGATTTCGAACAGAGATTTCATTGAAAGAAGTCTAAATTATAATTCTTTACGGAAATTTCCTGTTCCAAAGAGAAAAATGTTATTCTTTATGGAAATTACTGTTTCAAATTTTCTAAAATTTGGAAGGGGTAAGTTTCAATTTCTGGAAAATTTTTGTTTGAAAAAAAAAGAATTTCTAAATTCAAACAAAGTCTCATTTGGAACAAGGAATTTTCAAATTCTGACTTGAAACAGGGTTTTGTTTTGGTAAATTCCCTTCTTATGAAAGAGAATTAAAATTATTTTCTGAAATTTTCCTGTGCCAAACAAAAATTTTTTATTCTTTAAGGAATTTTGTCTTCGTATTTCATTTATTTATTCCCCGTCCGAACACAGAATTATTATTCTTCACGGAAATTTCCTATACCAAGTCACAATTAATTTCATTTTCGAAATTCCTTGTTCCAACCCAGAATTATATTCATTTACAAAATTTTCTACTATAATTCAAAAATATTTCTTCTTTAAAATACTACTACTTCCAATCTGAATACCACCGTTCCAAGCTAGGATAATTGAGGAGTAAGGGAACGAAACGTGATAAATCCATTTTTTGAAAAAAATTGAGAAAATAACTGTTTCTGTATGTTTGGAATATCATCAATTCTGTTAACAAACTTATGTTGGCGGGAAGAAAATTTTCATCTCTTGTTCAACGTCTGTCCATACAATAAAATGAATTTCAAAAGATGTTTAATTTATGATTACAAATTCATTACGTAAATAGGTCAAATTTGTTAAACATGCAAACATTTTGGGAAATTCATAAAGATTTTTCAATATCTATCTTGTAATGTACAATTTTACAAATCTTAAAAATTTTATTAAAAAAAAAATGAAAATGTAATAATAATATATAGAATTATCTTTTGATTTCATATATTAATATGAAATTGTAAACTAATATCATTGGAACATGAATAATCAGTGAGATATGCACAGAAAAAACAGATTGTAATCTTTTAGTGATTTCAGAGTAATATTTATCTGCAACAAAAATTAACTTCACGTTTTAAGATTTACCCACCACATGGGAAATGGTTACCATGTCAACTCCATTGAATCTTGTTTTGTTTCGATGCGACAAAATTTAGCTTTGTCTACTTGAAAATTATCCGCAACAAAAATTTACATCTGTTTTTTCTGTGTGACTTTATTGAATCGAAAATGAATAAATTTATTTTCATTTTGGTAATAAATTCAAAATGGTATAAAATTAAAATGTTTTTTTTTGCATTTCATTCATTCAACAGCTCGGTTCATTATAATAGCCCATTTTAATTTTTTTCAAACTACAATTATCCCAAAATATTGAGAAATTAACTCAAATGGATGTATCAGATTTTGTTCGCTTACTCCTCAATTTTAATTCTTTAAGTGATTTTTAAAAATATTTCTCCTGGTTGTTGACTCAGAATTATAAATCGTTTAGAAAATTCCGTGTCTGAAAGTACAAATTATAATTTTTTCACTGAAATCTTCGGTCCCAACTCAGAGTAATAATTTTTTCAGAAAATTCACTGTTCATTCCAGAGAAACATCCTAGCCACTAAATGAAATTCCCCGCCATTTCCCCTTTGTTTCCAGTGAAAAAATTCCCGGTTTTCCCGATTTCCCGGTCAGGGAGACATTCTTATAAAGTCCCATAATTAAAAATCAATATTCCTCTCGTAATAGAATTATATTCTGCTGTCATACATGCTTTTTTCAAGTCTTTTTATCCTCCTCTCGGGAGCGTGTCTCCAGATTCGATTATTTCTGCCTGCGACGTGGTTTTTCTTTTTCTACGCAGCATACTTCCCTTTGGAAGAAAATAAGTTTACGCCCTTCTCAGTACATTTTCCGATACCCTGAGATTTTTCCAGACTTTTTATTCGGATTTTATATTGTAGGATTGGAGATTCGTGCATGCCTTCTTCTAAATGCATTTCAATCGTAAATGCTACGTCGTTTATTCATGAGAAACTATCCAAGGGAGGATTTGAATTGTCGATCAGTCATGAGTCTCACATGAGAAGTGGTAGCTGACAAGTGATATTTTGCATTTCTCTGAAAGTTCGAGAAGTGCTATTGGTGTAAGGTCGCTCTTGATCAAAAGTCGAGTGAACAGATACAGTGAATCACTATCTCGAAATATTTCCATTGCCAAGACATTCTGGCACTATTCTACACTTGGTAACAGTGACAGAGTTTCAATGAAAAGCGCTCGATCAAAATTAAAACAATGCTCTCGGAAATAAGAATCCGTAATCTTTTTAATGAACGTTTATTTTTAGCTAATTTATATTTTTAAGTACTTTACCATCACATTTTCTGGTTTTTTTGAGATAATCAAGGTCAAGGGGGGCGTATTCATTCAAGGATGAGCATTATTCGATTTTTGTTTGAATGTATTCGAAATGGTGAAACTTAAAAAAAATGCTTTGAAAATTGAGAAATGCATGATGGCAAACTTCCAAAATTAAAAGTTTGAATTTGAAAGTGTTCGATCAGAAATCATTATCATAAAACATTTCAATTCCGTTTTTTTTTATATAAGAACGGGAATATTTCAAATTATTCATTTTCGAATTGTTTTCAATTTTCCAGTTAGAACGAGGCAATAATAAGTCAAATTCAACAGAAATAATTGTTTAAATCATTCATTATTTATAAACACATTTTCTTTGAATAATGCTAGACATTTTGAGTTTTTTCTGAAATATTCCAATTTCTATCCACTTTTCAATTAGAGTGAGGGTATAATTGATTCACGTTACCGAACATAATTGTTCAAATAATTTATTATTATTTTCAATAATATTCTCTTTAAATAATGCTGGAAAGTTAAGTGTTTTTCTGAAATATTCAGTTTTTCTTCGAATTTTTAATTAGGAACAAATACTAAACACTGAATATTAATAATTATTTAAACAGAAAGGTTCTTAGTAACTGTTTCAAGGATAATTTACACTTAATATCATCCATATAGAAAATCTGAAGGATAATAAAAATATCCGTTTTATTTTAGAAAAATATATTCACAAAAAAGAAAGGGATTGTATAAAAAATTATACTCTCCTATGTTTATGTACTATTTGTTAATAACAAAAAACCAAAGCAAAGTTAATATTTTTAGAAAAAACCGCAACTTTTTAGCAATTATCTAAGAAAAGATAGTTATCAACAATAATAAATTGTTTCAACTATTATATTTATTACCCTAGTAATAATTATTATCTCACAAAGTAAAAAGTGGGCAAAGTTGAACATTTTATTAAAAAATACAACTAACTAGCTTTATTACAGGAGAAGATGGTTATAAACAATAATAATTTGTCTGCTAAGTTGTTTGCTAAGTGAAAAGCGGATACAAAGTTGAAAATTTCAGAAAAACCGTAACTATCTAGAATTACTAAAGGAGAAAGCAGTTATAAACAATAATAATTTTTCAAAACAATTAGGTATATTCGATTGCATTAATTATCGCCTCGTTCTAAGTGAAAATGGGACTCAAAGTTAAATATTTCAGAAAAAACCGTAACTTTCTAGCATTATTCAAAGAGAATCTTGTAATATTTTTCATGAATTAACCATGTCCAAATTACTTTAGGTTTTGTGTTAAAAAAATGTGTGTCTTTATTTATATCTCTATAACAATTAATTCTTTAATCAACGTGAATAATTTTGTTGTCTTCATTTATATCTCCGAAAAATTAATTTTTTTACTATAAAATTATATCCCTCCACGAATCAACAATTTTTTTGTACTAATATTTAAAAAATAAATCACTGATGTGGGCCCATAATCGAGGCCGAAACGTCTGATTCAATGATAAATTGATTAAAATTGTTGTGACCCTAAAGCCAATTTCACCATCAACATCCAAATATTATTGTTTAAAAAAATAATAAATTATTTAAACAATTATTTTTGTTAACTTGAATTAATTATCACCTCATTCTATCTGAAAAGCTGACAATAAATTGGAAAGTTCGGAAGTATGTAAACATCTAATTATCAGTAGAAACTAGTATTTCATATATTTGAAACAATTTGTATTTAAAAAATCGTGAAAAAATCATAATTGGCGCCAAAAACTCGAAAAACACCATTTTTTATTGAGTGGTTTTTTTTGGAACGATTCTACTAATATTTACGATTCTGAATAAGATTTACAAAAACGTATTTTTTTTTTAGGGAAAATACGTGTTGAAACTTCATGAGGATTATGGAACCTATAAATATTATAAAAAAAAAAACGCAAGTATTTTGGTGTGAATTCGAACAAATTTGGGGTCCGTATACATGAAAATTCTAAGAAAAATTCCAATGCTATTTTGGACCACCACACTCTCCCGGCTAGTCCCGGCTTACGGTACTTGTAACCATTTTCTATCCAATAATGGTTTTGACTTTTGACATTTTTGAAAAAAAAAAAATTATGATTTAGTTTTTCTTTCGAGATTTAGCAGGCGTGAATGGAAAAATGAAAAGCTTTTGAGAGAAATGGCCTTTACCCTCATTTGAAAGCTCAGTTCATTTGAAATTGGCATTTGAGACGAGCAGTGTGTCCATTGTTCTCTTTCTGTTTGTTCCTTGAACAATGTTCATTCGATTTATGTCACTTTCCCTTTCGAGTCTTTTTACCTTTATAGCAATAGCAACGCGCAGATGCAAGTAGTCGCGCTTTTCATTTGCCGGGGTGCCTACAATTGTGAAGTAGGTCATCGCATCGGTTTGCGGAAAACCGTTATCTTTCTGCTTGGAAAACTATATTCATGAGACACAAATACATTTACGCGAAAGACGATATTCACATTCTCTTCGTATTTAAAACTTTTTCGAGAATTATTTTCAGGAAACGTACTCATAAACTAATAACTCAAATGCGGAGTTTCGAAACCGAAAAGAGGTTCCTCGTTGTAGTAAAAGTATTTACCGAAAATAATTATTAAAATAATTTTTTTTAAATACAACTAGCCAATTATAATTGGCTAGTTGTATTTTTCTAATTCCTGACTTAACCTCCCAAAAGACTCGCAAAACAGGGAAAATAGAATGATTTTTCACGAAAATAGGGAAATAATAGAGGATTAATTTATTTTAAATAGAATTAAGGTAGATATCATATTCGCACACACTGTGAAATTTTTACTGCGAAATTTTTTGATTGGTTTAACCAAATCTTTGATGGAGTATTTGGGTAATTCAAACAAAAAATGTGGTTAGGTCAATCATACATTCTGCTGAATCAACCAAAATTTGTTTGACTTGACCACATTTTTATGTATTATCTAGGAAAAAAGCTTTTTTGCTTCAAAAACATAGTTGAATTTTCAACTAGAAAGATTCATTTCCAGCCAAAAATGGAATAGTTGAATTTTCAGTTGAGAAAACTATTTTTCAACAGAGTGAGAAACGATTTTTCTACAAAACAGTTAAATTTTCAACCCGAACATATGAATTTTTAGCCAATATTAGTTGAATTTTCTACTGAAATAGTTAGATTTCTAACCCAAAATGATGAATTTTCAACAAGAAAGACTAATTTTTTACCAAGAAAGACAAAAACAAAAAAACGTGAATTTCCAATTTTTTATTTAAAAAAATTAATTTTTTCAAGTTTCAACCCAGCAGTTGATTTTTAAACCAAAAATATGATTTTTTTAGTAAAGATGAACTTTTAATCCCAGAGAACGAATTTTTGATCCGAAAAGATGAATTTTCAACAGAACAGTTGAATTTTTGATTAGAAAAGAAGAATTCTGAACAAAATTGTTGAATTTTCAACTGACTAATTGAATGCAAAAAAACTTTTAACGAAAAATAGTTGCATTTTCTTATTAGGTTTCTATTAATGCAGTTCGCCTTTAAGCGCAAAAGCAAGAAAAAGGAAAACTAGCTGTGAATTCGATTTCGAGTGTTTCCACTTTGTTTGTATTTATAATTATATGGTGCTCATTTCACGAGCACTTTGCTTCCCGTTAGCAAATGTATTTGCTTCCTCATAGAGGAAGCATTAGTTATTTCTTTCAATAATAGACAAACCAAAGTCTTCATTTTGCTCAATTTAAAAATAGAAAACTAAAAATGAAAAATTACAAAATAATACAAAAAACGTTTTAAATACAAAGACAAATCAGACAAATGAAATCTTGCGTTCGAAATAATAATTTTTTGAGCTGGAAAAGGGAAGGGAAAAGTTCTGTCGCACCCTATCCCTTTCCCAGCTTTATGATTTCTTCACAAAAATTGTCACAATATTACTCTATTTGAAAATTTATGATGAAAAAGTCTTTTCTATTCATGCATCAACTTTAAATTATGTCGATGAAAAAAGTTTTTCTGTTTGAAACTGATGATTCAGATATTATAAATGAGCAGAAAGTATTATTATTATTATTAGAGATCAATCGATTTGCCTCGAATCAAGAGCTTTTTTCCGTTCTTGCATCAATTTTGAATTATGTTACTGAAAAAAGTTTTACTATGAAAAACCGATTTTAAAAATATATAAATTACCATAACTTCCCTACAATTTGATAAAATGCATTAAAATTATAGGTCAATCGATTCGTCTCAAATCAACACATCTTTTCTGTTGTTGCATCAACTTTGAATTATGTTAATGAAAAAAGTTTTACTATAAAAAAACGATTTTCAAAATATATAAATTACCATGACTTCCCTACTCTTTGATTAAATGCATTATTATTATAGGTCAATCGACTCGCTCAGAACCAAGGAATCTTTTATATTCTTGCATCAACTCTGAATTATGCTAGTGAAAAAAGTTTTACTATAAAAAACCGATTTTCAAAATATATAAATT
>CAKNXH010063482.1:478337-548313 GCA_932178445.1 Andricus quercusramuli | reverse complement strand
CTCCCGGCGAAATCCTGCGGTTGTTCTTATGACAAACTTTTAACTATTTATATATATATGTATGTAAAGATATTTATTTATAAAAGAAAAATGTGTGAGCTCAAGACATCCTGGGACATCACAGCAGTCCAAATTAAAAAGTGTGTAATCGGAAATCTAAAAGTGTGAAATGGAAAATAACTTATTTTTGAAGCAAAATTTCCAATTTTATATCTTAATATTTTTGAAGTATTGGAAATTAACTTCCGTGTTGATTTAAACTATATTTTATTTGTTATTAATTTTTTCTTAAGAATTCATCTTTTTGGTTAGAAATTTAATTATTTGGTTGAAAATTCAACAATTTTATTAAAAATTCATTGTTTTTTGTTAAAAATTCAACAGTTTTGTTGAAAATACGTCTTTTTGGCTTAGAAATTAAATAATTTGAAGAATTTTTTTTTCTTTCCTGACTAAAAAAATTTTGTTGGATTTAAAATTCAACCATTTTCTCGAACATTCGTCTTTTCGGTATGAAAATTCATCTATTTGTGTAGAAATTTCATATTTTTTGGTGGAAAATGCAACTGTCTGGTTAAAAATTAATCTGCTTCGTTTGAGAATGAACTCATTGGTTGAAAGTTTTTATTTTGGGGTTAAAAAGCCAACTGTTTTGTAGAAAATTCGTAAAATCGGCCCGAAAATGCAACTATTTGCTTGAAAGTTGAAGTACTCTGTTGAAAATGCATTTTGTTAGTTGAAGATTCATCATTTTAGTTAAAAATTTGGAAACTTAATGTAACTATTGGATTGAAAATTGAACTACTTTGTTTAATTTTTTTCTGTTAAAAATAAATATAAAAATAAATTAAAATTGAGTTATTCAAATCTATTATTATTTAATTCAATTCATTCTTTAAATGAAAATTCAACGGTTTGGTTGCAAATGAACTTTGTGGTTGAAGATTCATATTTTGGGGTGGAAAGTTCAACTGTTTTCTGGAAAATTCATCTTCTTGGCTTGAAAATTCCTTATTTTGGTTGAAAATTGATATAATTTGTTGAAATGTTGTCTTTTTTTTAAGAAAATTAATCTTTTTGGTTGAAAATTCAACTAGTTTGTTGCAAATTTGTCTATTTTGCTGAGCATTCGGTTTTTTGGCAGAAGGTTATCTTCTTGGTTAAAAGATCATTTTTTCGTTTAAAATTCAGCTTTTTGATTGACAGCTCACCTTCTTCGTGAAAAAACTAATAATTTTGGCTTGGAATTTCAAAATTTGTTATGACATTTTTGTGCTTTGTGGGGTGAACGATCTTTCTTGGTTGAATGGTCAACTCTTCTGGAAAATTTGTCTTTTTAATTTGAAAATTTATCTCTTTTGATAGAAATTTCATCTTTTTTGGTTAAAAATGTAACTGTTTTGTTGAAAATGAATCTGTTTTGTTTGAGGATGCAACTATTTTGTTGCTAATTCGTTCAATTTTTTTAAAAATTAATAATAGGCACCAGTAAGATTTGACTAGATTCTCTCTCTACCCAAACCGTCTCATATATTATCTTTGGATGACCCAAACATGAATTCAACAACAAAATTTAGTGGAAAAAAATTCGTAAAATAGTGGTGAAAGGGGGGTAAAAACTGATGAAATCTAACGAAGTTGGGTACGTGGTTGAAAATATCAGTGAAAATTTGTACGTAGTTTATGCACGGCCCCTAGTCCAAAAATTACTGTTGGGAAAGTAAAAATGTCCGCCTATTAAATAATATTTTCTACAAAGTGAAAGATTGAAATGTCTGAGCTAGAAACTGGAGGAAATGAGTGTGGAAGGGTACTTAAATTGAAATAAACTTGGAAGTGTAATGGCCAGGAGTTAGTGATGTATTTCAACAGAAATTCTAAAGTCATGGAAAGTTCGTTCACAAATGGCTTCCTTAATTTCATATCCCATTGCGGAGTCAAATTCTGTCTCCATTTATACTTTTATCGATTCTCCAAACCACTCAATGTTTCAATTGACATTTATTTTCAATTTAGATTCCTGCGTAGGTGATTCTAAAAAATTATGAGATAAAATAATGTTAGGTCATTTTCATCATTTTACGTATTCATAGCTATTAGACCCTATTATACAACATTTTACTCTCCAGTTTTTATTTTGAACACACATTAGAGTTCTCTCAAATCGATGAGTCACAGAAAAAAAGTCTTGAATAATTAAAGACCTGACATTAAAGACGCATTTGGAAAAGTTCCAAATATTTAAGGTCTAAAGGGTTACCCATGTCGAATATACTAAGCTGTCAAAATAAACTTGTCCTTGGTGATTTTTAATTATATTTTTTAATGTAAATAACGACTTCACAGCTTCAAGTGATCTGAAAACATTGCTATTTTTTACGAGTATAGAGGAATAATAGGAGAATAAATGCTTTTAAATAAAATAAATGTGTAGGTACAATATTAAATTCTATATAAAACGCTTAAGATTTTAAATCGAAATATATTTTGCGTTTTCAAAAGAATACGTGGAAGAATTTTCAACCAGAAGAGATGCATTTTCAAGCAAAGGAAATGGATTTTCAATCCAGATATAAAGGTTTAAACGAAAGTGTTGAGTTTTTAGGTAAAAAAAAGTTGATTTACTTATGAAAAACAGTTGACTTTTAAACATTAGAAGATTAATTTTCAACAACAACAACAAAATTTCAACGAAAAATATAATTTTCAGCCAAACAGATACATTTACAACCACATACTGGAACTTTCAACCAAAGCGACGGATTTTCAAAAAATAGTTGAAGTTTCAACCAAGAGGGATGAATTTTTAACAAAAAAAGATTAATTTTCTACCAAGATAGTTTAATTTACAAAAAAACTAACAAATTAACTTTTAAACGAACAGTTGAATTTTTAAGCCAAAAAGTATAATTGTTTAAGTGACAGTTTAATTGTCAACAAAAACAATAATTTTCAACTAAGAAAGATGAATTTTTAATCAAAAATTAAATTTCAACCAATCAGTTGCATTTGCAACTAAATAGTTGAACTACCAATCTAAAAAGATGAATTTTCAACACAATAGTTGATTTTAAAATCGAATAGTTGAATTTTCAAGCCGAAAGTCATAATTTTCAACCAAGAAAGATGAATTTCTTACGGAAAAATGCGAATTTTCTACCTAAATAGTTGAATTTGCAATAACAAAAAAATTAAGTTTCAACCAATCAGTTGCATTTGCAACCAAATAGTTGAACTATCAATATAAAGAGACGAATATTCAACAAAATAGTTGAATTTTTATATATGATTCCATTAATTCGATTAGAATTCAAGCGAAAAAATAAGAAAAAGGGGGAAGAGTGGAAGTTTCTAGAAAACAGGGGGAAAAAGGAGGAATTCTTTTAATAGGGAGAAAAGATGATAAAAGGGGAAAGAGTGTATACAGTCTAAAATAAATATTTGAGTACCAAAATATCAGGAGAAATGAGTCTTTTAAAAAGAAAAGTCTTTTTCAGTAACTAAATTATGAAGGGAAAGATAGGAAGCTTGTCTTGAGTCGCGGAAGGTATGTCTAATTATATCAGAACTGTGGAATATTGATTATATTGTAATGCGTGAGACACGTGCTTCATTTTTAACAAGTTCATGTGCCATGCCACGCGTTTGTTTTAGAGGTTCGCTCTCTTTCTTTCAACAGCTGTGTCCTCCCCCTCTCGCCCTCTCTCTCTCTCACTCTTTTATGTGAAGAGAGAGCTTTACTAGAATTTAGACTCACTAAATATAGCAGACCTCCACTATGAAGTCCCAGGTCGCCAGAACCGAAGTGCTTCGTTTGACTCGATCCAAAAACGATGTTTGTTGGAGAGGTTGATACAAACATTGACTTGTTCGTTACTAATGTTTAAGTTACAAACAATGCCTTGCAAATATGAACCTTCATTAAAATCGCACATCAGATTCGAAATTTTTAATATAAAAAAATACACAGGCACACAAAAAAATGTGCGAAGCCAAAAAAGCGACCTATATTGTGGTATTGATCTAGCATAGTCAAAATATGCATTAATTGGATTTTTCTGCTTATCTGTTTTTTTTTTATTCGAGTTTGAATTTTTAGTTTAGGTCAAATTATCCGGAGTAGGCCATCTTAAATCCAAAGTAGTTTTTTTGCTCTTAAACGAATTTTCATAGCCCTTATGTTTGAAATTATTTCCCCAGGTTTTGGTCGCAAACAACTTTTGTTTATGCAAAAGTTATTAAAAAAGAATGTTTAATGTTAAAACATAATCAACATTTTTCTCGTGAACGGCTAAAACGATTTTGATGATTCATACGTTGACATTTTTGTTTAAAAACGTACTTTCCAGAAATCTTTCTTCCGAATATAAAAGCATTAAATTAGCTTAAAAAATCAATTATTTATGGACAAATTGAACTTTATTCAAACGAATTATATATTTTTATAATATGTATACCAATATACTATATATATTAATCTATACTTATTAAATGTTTCTACTTTTCTCAGTACTATTCCTTTAGATAAGGCTGACGCACAGCATGCTCTGTGCAGTCGCGCATCGCACTGAAAAAATGTATATCCAGTGAAATAATAGAAACACCTCAGTGTTTCTTTTCGGAGTTCTCTCCAGTAAAAATGTAGAATAACGTGCAAACAAATTTTCTTTTAAGAGAACAAAAGTGCAATTTGTTTATAAGAAATTTTTAATTTTTTAAAACAAATTTAATGTTTTTATATTCAGAAGGAAGATTTCTCGAATATATACGTTTTTAAATAAAAATGTCAACGTAAGAATCGTCAAACTCCATTTCATCGTTCGCGAGAAACATTTAGATCATGTTATAACATTAAATTTCCATTGCTAATAACTTTCGCAACAAAATTTTATTTGCGACCAAAACCTGGGGAAATCTTTCCGAATGTGAGGGCTATATTAAAAAACACATCTGAAAGCGAAAAAACGACTTTCGATTTATGGTGGCCTACTTGGGATAATTTATCCTAAACTAAAAATTCAAACTCGAAAAAAAAAACAGGTAAGCAGTAAATTCCAATCGATGCAAATTTTGAGTATACTAGATCAATACTACAACGCTATGTAGGTCGTTTTTTCCGTGCCGCACACTTTTTTTCTGCCTGTGATCTGAATGAAAGAGATTGAAAATTAATTTATTTTTTTATTTTTCTTCAGTGGAAGGTTGTGTCTACCGTCAAATCGTCCAAAATCCTGGTCGAATAGCCCGCACGTCTTGGAACGGCTGTTCGTCCAGAATTGTGGACATTAATTATGGAATTATAATGTATAATAGTCCCAATATTTGATACGTCAAGCTATTTTGCAAGATTTTGGTTAATCTAAAAATTAAATGATAACCATGTAAATGAGCCAAAAAATGGTCTGAGACCTATGACTATACTAGCCCCCCCCCCCCCATGAAAAATGGTTTCGAAGTGTGCTCAATAACTCCTTTGTGACGAATCATAGAAAATTTGAATCTGCCATAATTTTATAATAATTTTATGCCATAATTTTTACACTGGGTATTGTTCAATAATAATCCTTCGGTTTGAAAATAAACCTAAAAATACTACTTCGTGATATTTTTGTTGATTTTTAATATATTTATTCAAAATAGTGGAAAACACAGAAGAATTTTTTTTAAATGGTGGACGTTTACGTATGCCTATAACGTTGCCCACTTGCCTCTGATGAAAAGTGATTTTACCAATTTATTTATACTAAAATTATCATCATTATTTTTTTTATTAGCCAAATTGCTATAAAAAATACTAGTCAAACCGAATTTTGGAATGATTGAATACGATAATTTCAATCATAGTAAATATTCCATTTAAAAACGAAAATTACCAAAGTAATTCATGGTATCTTATCACTTCGTGTTGGTCCAATCACTACTCACAATCACTCTTTTAAATTATACTCCAGCGCCATAGTAAAGTTACCACCACTCCTAAAAACTGCCGTAAAGAGACTTTATACGGCAGCTGGGAAGATTAGCCATATAAATTGCCACTTTACAGAACGAAGGAAGGTGTGAAAAAGCGACTTTTTCATTCCTATGCCGGAAAAAGTATATTTGAAAAATGTTCCCGCAATTGAGTGTTTTTCTCTGATATCAGAAAGTGATTTTCAGTGTCAGTAATCCTATAGAAATGAGACCCGGGTTACTACAGGTCCTAGTAAACATAAACAAGTTATTTAATTTTGATAAAGCTTCGGAAAATCTCGAAAGTTATGGAATTTTCGAAAAAACGAGTGGAATTTTTTTAGCGGTTTAAATTTAAATGGTACAAATGTTCAACCTCTTCTTATCGAAAACTTCATAGTTTTAAATCGATTGCAATAGAAACTTTCCTTTGAAAAAAAAGAGTAGTTGTCGAAACTAATGAAATTTTAAATTCCTAATTATAAAATAATTATTGTTGTGAGGCGCAGAAATTTCTTTTGTATCCACTAGAAGTGGTAAATTTTAAAAACAAAATTTGTAGGTGTTGAAAGTTAATGTTTCGAAACCCGTGAATAATAAGTTTGATCGTTATGAAGACTTCAGTTTATTATTAAATTTCGCACTTTTTGAGTTTATAATTGGTCAATTTTTTAGTTATCAAATTCAATGAATACTTATCGTTAGAATAAGTTAACTTTGTTAGCTTGAAACTAAATCCTTAATTCCACTCTTGGCAGCTTTAACTTACAAAATATACAGTTTTGAAATTTTCCAATTAGCAATTTGTCGAAGCGCACAATCGCATGATGACTCCGAATTGAATATAACTTGGAATCTTTGCGATTTATGAAATTTCTATGTTAAATAAACACGATTCGTCATCGCATCAAAACACATAATTTATTTTCATTGCATAATTTTGTAATTTTCACACAATTTCAAAGTTTGTATTGAATTTTTTTAAATGATAATATCCTAATCTATAATATACTGATTTATTACATTTAGACAGCAAATATATATTTTTTATTTTGTGAAACGTAAGTGTAAAAATTGAGAAATGATCCCATTATTACATTTTGAATTTCGCGCTTACTGCTAAAATATATAGGTGCTTCTTGAGGTTTATCATGAAATCCTTCTTTTTATTTTCTGAAATATTCAATGGGAAATTTCTCTCTTTTGGTGAGAAAGTGATCCCTATTTTTGCTAAATTTTTCAAAAAATATTTGGAGGTAGCTAGGTTGATTGGGTTTGACATAAAAAATTTCTTCCTAACGTTTTTAAATTTTTATATCCACAGTTTTTGCTAAACTTTAAAAAAATATTAATTCTGAATCGAATTGTTATCGGCAGAGTAATATTTCTCTGCCGATAACAATTCTGATATTGAAAAAACTATTCAAACAATATTTGTCCTAAAATTATAATTTTTTTTTTAATTAAGGGATCGTTGAATTCTTGCAAGAGGAAAATCTAGGATACTTTATTATTTTATATTTAATTGAAAGAACACTATTGAGCTAATACGTCTTATATGCGACAGGTTTTATTTAAATGGAGATTAAATTGAAGAAACATAATTTTTCATAATAAATTATAACATAATATCACTAAATGATACTACTTCTACTGGTACTGGTTTGAGTAAAGAACATGAACTCTGAGGAAAATCAGGAGAGCTGGAAAAGTTTGTTTAACCTAAATATTGTATAAGCAAGACTAAACAAAAATTTTCCAGGTCTAGATTTTCCTTGATGTCGATTATTTTTACACAAACTAGTATTGATTGAATTTTTTTCAACAATAGAAATTGTTGTCAGTGAAGTAGGTAATTGTTCCTTAAAGTTTTTAACATTAAAACATATTTAGTGATGTATTTGACCATATAATCTCAACATTATAAATTGGCAACTTTGTGATAATAATCACTTAAATTTTTTGTTTTCAAAGCGAACCAAATTTAAGGGTCACGTGGCGCTCTGTTAAAGGATTTTCTGAATTGTACGAAATAGAATAATTAAAACTTTAGACATTAGAATTTTAAGAACATTAGGATATCGTTTTTTCGGCATGAAAATATACTTAACGACCTCTAAATATTCTTTAAAGTTCTAGCAAAAATAGGAGACCACTTTCTTACTAATGAAAAGAAATTTCTGATTTAAGGTTTTAGCAACGGCTGTGTCGAGTCGTCCCAAAAAATTAAAGAAGTTGGAAAGGGGGTTGGACTAGTCGTCCCGAAAATGCAAGACGACTATAAAAAAAATCCCCAATTTCGGAACGACGAGACACTTCGTTTAGAAAATCCAAAGAAAGGGGTTTCGTGAAGCACGTCTGTTACTGTTTTATCAATTTAACAACATAAAAATATCCGTATGTATGGCAAAAGAAGTGATATTGAAGTTTATATTGATAATATTTCCAGCTTATAATTCTTAATACTTCACAATAATTCATTTTTTATTTCATAATGTGAAGATTTTCAACAGCAGAAAAAATTGTCCCTATAAATAAAAAATGTTTAGGTACTTGTAATATTCTGAATTCAATAAAACCTTTTGAGGGATGGGAATGAGGACATCTGTTTTCAGGGGTTGGAAAATGAGGGACGCGTTTAGTATACAATTACAAAGTGGAATTGATGTAGATTTATGGGATACAATTTCCAATATATGTTCCTTCTCTTCGTTCTGGATTTATTTATAAATTTAATAGTCAATAAATAAATGTATCAGTAATTTCTCATATATTATAATTCTGCTGATATTCTGAATGTTCATGAAATTCATATTCTTTTGGGATTACATGGATAATATTTTCTTATGACTTAAATAAGAAAATAAATAAAAATTTGATTAGTATTTCTTTCATCTCCACGAAGGTTCCAGATGTCTCTTTTGCACTCACTCCTCACCCTTCACACAAGCTCAAATATTTCTTCAGAATTACGCTGTTTGAGAGAAGAATCAATAAAATGGGGCTCACTGAACTTCTCTCGTCTCAATCCAGCTCAATCGACCCTAGAAAGCTTCATTAATTATTCTGACGAAAAATCCTCTACCCTCTAGACACTCTGACTTTAAGATTTTATTTTTATAATATTAAAAATAAAATTTAAACACTCTAATTGGTCTTTGATTGATGATTTGATTTATATTTTAACTATTATAAGATATGTTTCCAAGCAAAAATAGAATAATTACATTTTCAGTTAAAGCAATTAATTTTCAATACAAAATTATTTCCAATTTAAAAAAGCAAATTTTCAATAAAACAGTTAAATTTTCAACCAAAAAAATAAATTTTTAACCGAAAAGAATAATTTTCTACTAAAAAGGACTAGTTTTCAACAAAATATATGAATTTCCAACTAAAAATATAAATTTGCGACCATAAATAGAATAGATAGATTGTCAGTTCGGAAAATGAATTTTCAAATAAAAAAAAACTAATTTTCAACCAAAGAAATTAATTTTTAATCAAAAATAGGATTTTACAACTAATGAGAATACTTCTCTACCAAAAAACACGATTTTTCAACAAATTACTTTAATTTTCACCTAAAACAGATAAATTTTCAACTTGTAATAGATAAATTTTCGTTAAAAAAATTATTTTCAACCAAATAAAATAATTTTTCAGCAAAATGGTTAAATATTCAACCAAACAGATGATTTTTTAAGGAACAAGATGAATTTTCAACCAAACATGGAAACTTTCAATTTCTTTTTAGTTGAAAAAATCAATTTTAGCAACAAAAAAAATAATGTCCAACAAAATAGTTCAATTTTGACAAGAAGAAAAAGGTTTTTCAGCTAAAATGATGAATCGTCTACCAGAAAAATGAATGTGTGGCAAAGTAATTTAACTTTCAACTAAGTATTTGAGTTTGCAACTAAAAAAGATGAAATCTCAACCAAAAACGTAATATTTGATATTTCAGCTAAAAGGATTTCAATTTTAAAAAACAAAACAGTTGAATTCAACCA
This sequence comes from Andricus quercusramuli, assembly GCA_932178445.1. Classification (NCBI taxonomy): domain Eukaryota; kingdom Metazoa; phylum Arthropoda; class Insecta; order Hymenoptera; family Cynipidae; genus Andricus; species Andricus quercusramuli. The sequence continues at coordinate 538,348 of CAKNXH010063482.1, read as the reverse complement.
AAATAGATGAATTTTCAACGTAAAAAGATAAATTTCCAACAAGACCATTGCACTTTTAAGATGAAAGAATAACTTTTTAACAAAATCGTAAAAATTTCAACAAAATAATAAGATTATCATCAACATCAGATTATCGAAAATTCCCTGACTTTCCCTGACCAGCTTTGAATTCCCTGACTTTCCCTGACCAGTGCTAAATTCCCTGACTTTCCATCACTTTCTGCAATTCGCTGACCTGTAGAAACCCAGATAATTTCAATATAATACGAACACAGATCATTTGCAATACTCTTGAATTTGGAGGAGGATTTGCGTGGTTAAAATTGTGAAATATTTAAAATATTTGAAATCGTTTATATCTAATTTTCTGAAATTGTAATAGTAACATTTTCGATAGAAATTCGATTTCCACGAGTTATTCCGAAACTTCAAAGAGGTAATTGCTTTTCCAGTCTGTACGCTTGTAGTGACTCATGCTTTATATAAATACCTCTTTCCGCCTTTTTCGTACCAATACTGATATAATTTATAGCTAGGTGATAAAGCCATCGCCAGAACGTCGCCGCAAGTGTATTCGATAGTTAAACCACAACAAATCCTTTCATTACTTTCTTTTTCTAGAAAAAATTTATTCAATCCAATGGATTACATGCGCCTGCGTAGATCAATCATTAGTATTCGTATTAGTATTAGCTCGGGAGTGAAAGCAGTTTCAAAGCTGATAAAAATACACGCCACCTATCACGACGGCACCCATCCGAGTATAAGCATTAAAAGCTTTGCTTAACGTCGGCGATCGAAAGAGAAGTATAAAAAAAAGACCGTGGACCTGGGAAAGAAGTGTTAGTACCAAAATTTTGGTACAAATAGCCGGATTTTCCAATGCACATAGACACTAGGGTGGTGGCCCTTATCTTATTTTTTTTTTGAAATCGTCTGCTTCTCCTCTCGATTCTGGTATAAATGCCCAAAAATAGATTGTCCTCGTACCGAACAAATCCAGCTATTTGTAGTGAAATTTCGGTACAAATAGCCACTTTTCCAGCTCACCCTATTCGTACTGAAAAAATGCGGCTATTTGTACCGAAGTTTCGCTACATGCAGTCATGGCCTGAGATTAACAAGGGGGGAATTGTGAAAAAATGTTTAATTTACGTAAGTTCTTCAGTTCCAATCAAATCAATCGTCCACATAAGAGAATAATCTCTGATGCTTTAAATATCGCAATTTGAAAAAACTTTAATTTCTCCAATTTTACAAAATAGCGAGCCCAACAATCACGGACAAAAATTTCATTTTTTATAGTTATTAATTTAAAATATGTATACATTGTAAGAAAGTCCAATAAAATAATATAAATTAAATGGTGGATGGAAAATGTTTTTAAAAATTTGAAATGGCGGTCAATTGAATAGTCCAAAACTAGATCGTTTTTGCAGTTTTTCAATGAATATTTTCAAACTTTGGTATACATAAAAAGAAGTGTGATTTTATAAAGCACTCGATGATCTTCGAAATAAAGAAATTGAAAAAATATATGATATTGGCCAATTGAGAATATAAAATCACGCCTATTTCTGCAGTTCTCAATGGAATATTTTTAAACTTTGCTAGAACAAGACGTTTGACTTTAGAATCATTCGCTGATCCCAAAAGTCCAAAATTTTGAAAAAGTTCAGGATGGCAGCCAATTAAATATTCCAAAAGTAGCTCATTTCTGTACTGTTCCAATTAGATAGTTTAAAAGTTTGCTAGAAAAAAGTTTGACTTCATAAATCATCCTACGACCCTGGAAGTCCAAAATTTTGAACCAAAATTTAAAAAAATCCAATATTAGCTATCATGTTGGATTTAAAAAATTGTTGACTTCGGGGTTGATAGGATAATCTCTAAAAGTCAAACTTATTTTTATGAAGTTTAAAAATATTCACTTTTCAATAATTTATTAGATTCTTTTCAATGTAAAAACATTCTAGATTTCTAAGTTTATAACTATAGAAAATTCAATTTTTGACCCAAACTGTTGAGTTTGCCATATTAGAAATTTGGAAAAATTTTTAAAAATAAGGATATTTGAAACATGAAATAAAGACTATCGTCCTTTGTAGACGGTTGATTTGAATAAAAACTGAAAAAGTTACGTAAATTAAACTTTTTGTGTGGGGCAAGGGGTAACTATTAGCCGATTTGGATAAAATTCAAAGATATTCTAATTTTGGGAACTCGCAAGAGAATCGTAAGTAAGAGGAGCAAATATTTTTCAAAAAATGTAAAATAAGGACCACCTTAATAGACACTGCTTTTAAAGAAATATTCCATAATGAACTTTGTTTATTCATTTATGATTAATCAGAACTCAACATGGAAAATACTGTCATTCATGTTTACTGAACTACACAACAAAATTATTTTTACGTAACATGAGTATGGTTTACTCGTTTTCTCTATGTGGTTTGGAGCAGCAAAGTAGGTCTTTGTTGGTGGTGGGGTACTTTACCGGCCTAGGCTGGTAGAGTAAACTTTATTGTGTGCAAGAAATGGGCGCGCATGCGCCTTCGTTACTTCGACCCACGCGCACTGTTCTGCGCGGCACTTGCCCTTTAAACTAGCCTCAAACCTGAGACGTAATATCATGAGAAAACTCAGAAACCATACTCTTATAATATAAAATAACGTGTGTGACGAGGCAGCGAAGTCTTTGTACTAAAATTAAATAGGAATTTTTAATGACTCGATTACTTTCGATTTGCAAAAAGCAGGAATCACAGCTCAAAATAAACTCAAAAAAAGGAAGTTAGGTGATTTTTCCACGATGAAGGAGAGCAATAGGGGAAAGATTAAACTTTTTTTTACATCTAGAATAGAATGGGTGATCTGTTTATAACATTTTTTATATTTTTGAACTATGTTAAATGATTTTTTAATGAATTCTGCCATTAAATAATATATTTAAAATGATTCTACATACACACAGTTGAATTTTGAAACTAAAAAGTTGAATTTTCAACCAAGGTAGATGGAATTTCAACAGAAAAGAATAATTTGTTATCACGAAAGATGGATTTTCAATTCAAAAGGACGAATATTCTATTCAAATAGACGAACTTTAACAAAACAGTTGCATTTTCAACCAAAAACGATTACTTTCTGACAAAATAGTTGAATTTTCAATATATTAATTAAATTTTCAACTAAAAGAGATTAAGCAACTTACAACAAAAAATTCTTGAAGTTACTGTTCAATTTTGCAGTTGATCAACTTGTATATTCAATTTTTTGAGTATTTACATTTATACATTTTAATTAAAAAGCGTTCTCCTTCTGATACTTCTTTTCAAAATTAATATACAGGGTGTTTCAAAAGTCCCAAGACGGCTGAGTATTTCCTCAGGTCATTATTGAAGTAACTTTCAACGAGCAATTTAATGGTGACCTTTATTTTGATCTTGACCATGACCTTCACGATCGGTTCAAGGTCAAATTTATTTTTCAATGTGGGAAGCCCTATTTTTGACCTCGGGAACTGAGAAAGCGGGAAATTTTACGTCCAGATATGACCTTGACCAATCGAAAACTTGACCTGGGAAGGCCATGGCATGGTCAAAAAACTTACAGCAGGATGACTCGACTGGCATGCATTTTCGAAGAAAATGTCCTGGTGAAGGTCCCGGTCAAAGTCAAGGTCAAGGTCACCAATCGCTCGGGGGTAGAAGATGCTACAACTCTTGCGTTGAACATTTTCTTCAAAAATGCATGCCAGTCGAGTCATTCTGTTGTAGGTTGTTTCACCTTGGCATGACCTTCCCAGGTCAAATTTTTGATTGGTCAAGGTTGTATCTGGACGTAAAATTTACCGCTCTCTCAGCTCCCGGGGTCACAAATAGGGGTTTCCATTTAAAAAAATCGATTAGACCTGAAATGACCGTGAAGGTCATATCGATGGGTTCTACGAATATAAGGCTATTGTTCCGTTACCGTTAAGAAAGCGACTATCATCCCATTACGAATAAGCACTAGTCTATCTTTTCACTACGGATAAGAACTAGTCTAAATTCATTTAGCTAAGTTTTCAGGAGGTATTCATAAATCAAATCAGGAACTGTAAATAAGTAAGCAAGTTTTGAAAGTAATAATATTTATACCATGATTTCAATTAATTATTGAAAATAAATCTCTTCTCGGTCGTAGCAATGACAAAAAATGTGTAGTTTTCTGTTCGTCAGTCTGTCTTGTGTGTCATTTTTGTAATATTTTCAGGAATAATATAATTAAAAATTAAAGATAGTGTTTTGAAGATGCTCATGGATAGAAATATTAATTCATTATATTGTTATAGTATATTTAAAGAGATAAGAGGAAACTTTTTCGAGAAATTTGAAAGAAGGGGAAATGCAGGAGAATAGGGGAAAGACTTTGATCCTTGTAAAATAATATTAAAATGTATCATTTAAAAAAATGTAAACACATATATAAGCATAAATAATAATGAAAGTAATAATTTTTTATTGCAGCTCGCTGAGAAAGCCCCAGAGGATAACCGGGCCGTAGCATGCGGATCATTTGCGGGAAGGACGTTTTTCTGACCCCGCGTCCATCATTGGCCGAATATCGGCGTCAATCGTCGAGGAGCCGCAAGCGATCTAGAAGAACGGAGTTCGATACTAGCGACCGATGAGCACGGGGGATGGCGGCTCGATGTTGGGCCCTTTACAAGGAGGGGCCCAGCCCACGGCCGCGACCCCCTCCACTGCCACCACTCCTCTTCAGCAGTCCCAACAGGTTGCCCAGTCCGGAGCCGTCTCACAAACGGGCCCCGGAGCCGGAGCCGCGAGTGTGGCTGGTCAGGCCGCAGTCAAAGCTTCGGCTCCGAAACGTCCGGCTCGTCGTGGCGGCAAAGCAGCCTCCGACAGGCCCGTCAGGGCCCTCTTCATTCTCACTTTGAAAAACCCTCTCCGCAAAATGTGCATCGATGTCGTCGAGTGGAAGTATCCTTTCAAATATCATTTAATAATTCAATTTGTAAATTTCAGATTCAGGTCCCTTTGAAATGAAAATTGGGCTTGAAATAAGCCGTCCTTTTTAGCATAATTACACGGTGTAAGAAGATTTGGGGAAAGATTCCGCAAAATTAGCGTAAAGTAACTTCCAGATGCAGTTAAGTAAAACGAATTCCATTGAGAAAAATCCAAAAAACTTTTCATTCGGTATTAGGAACAAGAATTCTAGAACCTAAGGATTAAAATTGAATACTCTTACTACTCCGCTACGATAATTGATAACTATTTTTTTTGTCTTTTTCAAATTCTTTCAACTCAAATTTGTTTTTTTTTTTCAAAGGTTAATAGGGTTGATAAACTGTACCAAAATAATGTTACACTTTCTCCAAATGCCTCTGTGTCCTAGCTTTAAGAAAATTTTGCGAAATCTTTCTCCAATCAATTTTCTCCGTGTGAAGGTGAGTTGAAAAAGAAAATAGGGTATCAAAAACAGTATAGCATTAAAAAATGTAATTTTGGGTCCTTTATAATCTGTGTGTATTTTGAAATAGGTCGATAATTCTGCGAAGGTTCCACAGGACGAAAATAAATTACAAAAATTTATGATTCTCATAGTTTTGAAAAAATCGTTAATATTTTTTTTTTCGAAATTTACATAATAAGCTATACATAATATAATAATCGTGTAAGATTTCAATATTTACAGTTTTTGTGTATAAATAATTTTTAAAAGCTTTGCACATTGTCCCAAAATGTTTTTGAGCATGTAGAAACTAATATAAATCAAGAACCTGAATTGAATAAAGATTTAAAAATCCGCAATTGTCAGTGTTCGATAAAAATCGCTTTGGACCCACTCCGTCGGCTTGCGGGTTCGATTCCCGCCTCGCACTCTGGAAGAGCCTCGGTGGCCCATGCGGTGAACACTTGCCTAGCAAGGGAGTTGTTCATCTCCGGAGAGTCGTGGGACCAGTACCTCTAGAGAAAAAGGTTCTCTAAGTACTTAAGGCTCTTGGTGGTTCGGAACCCACCTTAAACTGTAGGTCCCCCTCCAACCACCAAGAAAGTGCGTGGGGGTGTGTGTAAAGAAATTGGGAAGAGATACCAGAAAAATGTAAACCCTTAGGGGACACATTAGAGGCTTCCATTCCAACTATCCTAAAATTTTGTTGAGCATGTAGAATCTTCATCTCGCCCAAAATTTACCTAAAAAGAAAGAGAAGATTTTAGCAATTGAAATAGTCACACTCTGAATTAGATGAACATTAAAAAATTCAGAATTCTTAGTGTTTGTCGAAAATCGCAATGATATTTTTTTTATAATCTACATAAACATAATATGCTCTATTTCGAAAAATTTTGAAAGATTTCAATATCTCAAGTTTTTCTAGGACAAAATCTAATTTTTGTAAATCTCAAATAACCACAGAACTTTTTTAAAGGTTCACAAAGTAACTAAAAATGTTGTGTAGAAACTTTACAGCATTAAAAATTTACAATAAAAATAAGGATATTTTGGTAATCGAAATTGCCAGAACCTAAATTAATTGCTGAAGTCTTCTTAATCTTCCTAGGTAAATTATGAGTGCAAAAAAGTTTCTACCGACTAAAAAAATGTTAAGATAATTGGCAAAGCTTTTGAAAACTTTTTTGAGTTTTATAACAATGACATTTTGTCATGGAAAAGCTGAAAATATTAGAATCTTACACGATTTTTAAAAATTAGGCATATTATATGCGGATTATAGAAACAATTAATATTAGCAATTTTTGTCAAAATCTGAGAACTAAGAATTTTGTAAACTCATTTTAATTCCGAGGAATCTCAAGATATCAATCGAATTACTTATAATTTTATATAGGTTATAAGGGACCCAAAATTAAACTTTTCAGTGCTAGACTGTTTTCGACTTCCAATTTCACAAAAAAGAGCGGAAATAAAATTTAACTGTTTTGTGAACTGAAGAATAATATTAATTTTCATAGCAGTAAAATTGAAAACTTGTATAAATATGAGGTTGCAAAAATTGTAGTCTTCCAAATTTCAATGGCCTATACAAATGTTATGGATAACACCTTTAGAATTATACATAATCAGGCTTTGAGACATTCCTTAATCGAGAAAAGCTCTTTCCAAGAGGGTTTCGAATGAATAGAGAAATCGCTTCTAATAAATTACTCTTCGACTCTTCCTTAGATACTGCCGGATTTCGAAGTGCTCGCGAATCCAATATAGTTCATTCTCCCATGGAATGTTTTTGTGCTTGAAAATTTAAAATCGGCCCCCCATCGTTCAATTTTCTACTATCTTTATGCGATTTCCCTTCGAGAAGAAACGAAACGATTTCTCATCTTAAAATGGGATAAACTTAAAGATTCTTTGATTGCGCTGTTTTCTAAACCTGTCAGGTATTCTGCACAAAAGTTGATGATACACGCGTTAAATCGCCACTAAAAATGGAACATTTTGAGCAAAAACGAATGTTACGTAATTTATATGAAAATATAATAGGGTCATCCACAAATTTTGTTTTTTGCTTGAACTAAAGTTTTTTTTATAAACGTTGGCTCCTATGAATTTAAATATTAACTTGCAATTTAATTTAATTTATTCATTAATTTGTGATAATTGATTAAAAAGTGTCAAAATATCGACCGGGAATCACCATCGAATATACAAATATTTTTTCATTATTTTTAACACTAGAATTTGTACACCAGTCTCAGCATTTATTTATTTTCATTTTTTTTTGAAGAAAAAGCATGACCCCTCCAGCCTGTATCGAAAATATTGAAAGCATATGACGTCAGATTTAGATGGCGACATGGTGCGACTGAAATATGAGTTTGAAAATGGTATACTTTATTCTTTTTCAACCAAAAATTCGAAAAAAGCTTTTTTACAATTATACTTGTATTATTAGTGATTTGAGAGTGAACAGTTTCATAATAAAAAATAAAACAAATTATTGAATGATCCTTTCAAAATATAATTGCATTTTATAAGGTCCCTTGGTTTATTCTCCGTTTATATTGGCACTCTCAATGCACTCATTTGGTCGTTATCGACTCTGGCTGACCAAAACCGCAGATATCTACTTGCGGCATTCTCGCGTACCTGTTTTATATGTACCTTCCTTAACACATCTTCAATATTCAGACCCTTCGAGTGGCTTATTCTTATGACGATTTTCGCTAATTGCGTAGCATTAGCTGTTTACACTCCATATCCTTTCGGTGACTCCAATGTGACAAACTTTTATTTGGTAAGTGATTTTACTTTATATATTATGGGGTAAACAGGGTGGCTGTAAAACTATATATTCAAAATTTCTGGACGTTTCCTTGACTAATTTCTCATTTTCCCTGACCGTTAATATTTGAAGACAAAAATTCTAACCCTGTAACATTTTCAATATACATTCTTCTGTAAATGGAATAAAACAAATTTGTATGTTTAAAGAAGCGAAAGTCCTGGTCCTGGAATTCAGGATAAATTAATAAGACTTCAAAACAATTCAAGTTAAATTCAAATGAATTGGAAAAAATGGCAAAAATACAAAACATTTCATCGATTTCTGTACAATTGAAGTAAATTTGGCAGAAACTTGAGGCAAATGAGTACCATTAGATGAAATTTATAAAAATTCAAGGTAAATTTGTTCAAATTTAAAGTGAATTGGAAACAATTAGAACATGTGAAAGAAGTTAATTGAATCCAGTAAGTTTGAAATGAGTTCAGAAAAATTCAAGGCAATTCAAAAGAATTTGATGCAATGTCTAAGAATCCAAGGTGAGTTTAAAAGACTTCAAGATGAATGAAATAAAACATTTAAAAAATTCAAAATTGAATTGAGTGAAATTAGAAGAATTTAAAATTATTAGGCCTAAATTATTAAGAATGTAATGTTCAAATGAATCCAAATAAATTGCAAAAAACATGTGAAAATTTATACAAATCTTAGATTTCTAATATTTATATCCTTCATTCCTGAAAGATTCAAAATACGTTGACAGCTTTTAAGATCCCTCCAAATCATTTAAATCTTCGGAAATCTTACAAAATCCCTTCAAATTTTTGATTAAATCCCTTAAAATCATTAAAATCCTTGAAAATTTCTTAAAATGTTATTATTCTTTAAAAATAACTTAGAATCTTTTGAAATATCCTAAAATATTTCAAATCCTTTAAAACCCCATTAGATTACTGAAATCAATTGAAAATTCCTTATAATCTTTTCGAGAATCTTTTAAAATACCCTACAATATTTCGAAACCTTTAAAATCTTGAATATTCCTTTGATTTTTTTAAAACACCTCAAAATCTTAAAAATAATTTGTAATCCCTTTAAATTATTGAAATCAACAACAAATTTCTTGAAATCTTTTAAAATATCCTACAATTCTTTCAAATCTTTGAAAATACCTTGAAATATTTGAAAATATTTATTTGAGATCCTACGAAATCCCTCAATACTTATGAATAATTTGTTTGGAATCCACTAAAATATTATAAAATCCAATGAAATTACATAAAGTCTGATGATATTTCCTGAAATCATGGAAAATTTATTAAAATACCTTGAGAGCTTTTAAAATCCCTTCAAATGATTGACATTCTCGGAAATCTCATTAAATCCCATGGAATTTTTTTAAATATCCTAAAACCTTATAGGTCCTATGAAATCGTTCTATATCTTCCGAAATTTTAAAGAATTCTCTAAAACCCCACGAAAATTATTTTACATAAATCCCTTAACATCATTACAATCTTTAGAAATTCTATTTAAAATTCCTCGGAATCTTTTAAGATACCATGAAATATTACAAATCCTTTGAAATATTTTGAAATCCCGTGAAAACTTTTTAAGCTCTTCAAAATTATATGGAAGATTTATAAATATCCTAAAATATTTTAAATCCTTTGAAATCTGTTGAAATGCCTTCAAACGTTTTTAAGCTTTTGAAAATTCCATGAAAGGTTTTAAAGGATGCTAACAGATTTTAAGTTCTTTGGAACCACTTCAAGTTTTCAAAATCTATTAAAAATTCTTTGGAATTTGTTAAAATACTCTAAAATATTTAGAATCTTTCAAAATCTTTTTGAATCACTTAAAACCTTTTAAAGTTCTTTCAGATTCCTTAGAAATTCAAAAAATACCACAAAATCCTTTAAAATCCTCTCAAAGTTTTGAAATATATTGAAAATTCCTTAGAATCTTTTAAAATACCCTCAAATATTTCAAATCCTTTGTAGTCTTCTCCAACTCCTTGAAAATTCCACGAATTTTTTGAAATATCATAAAGTCTTTAAAATCCTTCAAAATTCCTTGAAATAATTGAAATCATTAAAAACTGTCTTGGAATCTTATAAAATACCCTAAAACCTTTCAAAATGATTCAAGAAAATTCATATAGGTATAGAGAACTATATTCAAATAGGTATATAGAGCTGAATTCAATAGTGCTTAATCGATGGATTTGTTTATTGAAAGAAAAATGACTAAAGTGATCTTTACATTCAAGAAAGCGCCTATGGTGACTTCATATTAACAATAAAGTGACAAAAAAATTATTTGCGAAAAAAGTTACGATAATTTCCAACAAAATTCTCTGACTTTTCCCTGATTTACAGGTGTTCTCTTGTCTTTGGCCACCCTAGTAAAGGAACCAATTGTCGAATTCATGAAAATTGTCTGCTAAAGTGAATCTGAAAAATCTTGGTTTTTCTAAACGAGAAATTAAATTAAAGTCATGCACTCCTGAGAAGCTTACTGAACGAGTAATTTTCTTGGTTTCTCATTTGCGTTGCTTGATTGCTTTGTGAACTGCCTGTACCCAGTTATATTTTGTATGCTAAACTACAAGAACGCCGAAGAATTTCCAGGTCTGTGCTCTGCATTAAAATAGAAGGAAATGAACATTTTCCGTTTCATTAAAGCTCGAGATATTATTTACAAACACACAATTAAATTCAGAAACGATCCTGAATAACCTGCTTTCAAAATTTACAACGAAAAATGATCAACTTTGAAATGTCTACTTCGATGGGCTGAAAATGCACCATACTCTTGCCCTAAAGGTAGATAAAATTAAACCCCAAAGCTTTTTGGCTGGCTCATGAATACCAAGTAGCTCGTATTCCAGAAGATTTAAGTACCAAAGGGAATAGAAACTTACACAAAAAGATAGGGGAGAATTTTTTTTTAAGAAAGTCGAATACGCCACTTACTCTAAGGTAGGAAACAAGAATTTTGCAAAATATAAAAAGAAAATCAAAGAAGATAAATTAGTGTATTCGACAGTGTTATATTTATATGTAATATTGTTTATATACTCCCATTTCCCTTCCCCTATCCGTCATTTCATTATTTTAATTCTAAGTTGAAAAATGAGTCAGCGGGGCATTTTTAAAGTTAGAACTTCGAAAAACCGTTTTTCGAGAAAAACGCATCTAAAATTGACGAGTATCATAAGCACATATGTTGTACTTTTTCTTTAAACATGAAATATTTTCACTTCCGGTTACTATCAGGATATGTGTATTGTCCCAATTCATTTAATATATGTCCCAGTATCATCCTTAACTTCAAACAAAAAATTATAATTTTGACCTCAACTTAGAAAGTCCCGAATACCATATCTCCTAAACTGGAACGAAGCATAAGGGCCCTTTTCATGCGTACGCCCACATATATTGATGAACATTATTAAATACAAAAAGTGAAACTGTCGAGTACGCTGATTGATTTTTTTTTTCACTTCGGTTCTATTATTTCCGAAATAGTATTCTTGAACTTTTTTGAATATTAATTTTATTATAGAATTACATTATTCAATTTAACGGCGATACCACGCAGAAAACACCAGTTCTTGTAAGCTCACTGAAGTTAAGTAGTGTTGAGCGTGGTTAGTACTTGGATGGGTGACCGTTCGGGAATACTGCGTGCTGTTGGCCCGTCGTGGGTGTGGTGAGCCCACACTAATAGTACTAGTAATAAATAATCCCTCTAGAAACACTACCCGAATCAAGTAGTGTCACGCCTACCCCGAAAGGGAAATCGCTTAATGATATAAAAAAAAATAAAAATAAAAATAAATGAAAAAAAATAATGGACGTTTTGCGCCATTCTAGCATATTCTCGTTCCCTACCTTAGAGTTACAGTCGTATTCAACCCTTTTTTGTCTACATTTATTTTATATTTTTTAGTGCATTTTTATGGAAAATTTCATCATTTGAGACAAGTATTATTAATTAGCAAATTAAGTCCACAATGCATAATAATTCACAACGTCAATTCTCAGACTTTTTGTTTGGTTTTTCGCTATTGTTCCAACATTTTTCTGTGAAAAATTATATAAATTATACTTATGTATAATTTGCATCTAGCAAATTATAAACAGATGGTTTTCTTATAATGCAAATAGGGTCAAATATAAATGAAGGCTGGATTTTTCCGAGTTGGAATAAGGCCAGCTATAAACAAATGTTTTTTTTTTAAATAGTGGAAATGTAGTCAAATAAAATTGAGCGATAGATTTTCCAGCATTGGAGTATGGCCAACTATAAACAAGGTTTTTTTAAATGATGAAAATGGGGTAAAATATGAATGAGAGGCAGATTTCTCCGAGTTGTAATATGGTCAAACATAAACAAGATTTCTTTTTAATACTGGAAATGGGGTCAAATATAACTGAGAGGTAGATTTTTCAGAATTGGCGTATGGCCAGCTATGAACAATTTTTCTTTTGAATACTGGGAATGGGGTCAAATATGTATGAGAGGCAGATTTTTCCGAGTTGTAGTATAGCCAACTATAAACAAGTGTTTTTTTTAATACTGGAAATGGCGTGAAATGTAATTGAGCGGTAGATTTTGCAAGATTGTGACATGGCCAACTTTAAACAAGTGATTTTTTTAATACTGAAAATGGGGTGAAATATAAATGAGAGGCAGATTATTCCGAGTTGTAGTATGGCCAGGTATGAACAAGAGTTTTTTTTAAATATTGCGAATCGGATCATATATAATTGAGGGGTAGATTTTGCAGAATTGGGACATGGCCAACTATAAACAAGTGTTTTTCTTAAATACTGGAAATGGGGTCAAATACGAATGAGAACAGATTTTTTCGAGTTGTACAGCATGCCCAAATCTAAGCAAGTGTTTCTTTTTTAAATACTGGAAATGGGGTCAAATATAACTGAGAGGTAGACTTTGCAGAATTATGGTATGGCCGAATATAGACAAGTGTTTTTTTTAATACTGGAAATTGGGCGAAGTATAAATGAAAGGCAGATTTTTCTGAGTTGTAGTATGGCACACTATAAACAAGTGTTTTTTTTTAAATGTTGGAAATGAGGTAAATTATAATTGAGAGGTAGAATTTGCCAAGTTAGTACATATAGACAACTATAAACGGGTGTTTTTTTAATAATGGAAATGGTGTAAATTTTATTGAGAGGTAGATTTTGCAGTATTGGGGAATGGCCAACAATGAGAAAACAACTGTAACAATTAATAACGATATCTTTCGAAAAAACAGCATAGATGTCATCTAACTATAATGAGTAAAAGTGTTTTTAAACTTTTGCATAAACGATGTTTTATGCAAATCATTCAATGTCAAGTCAAAACATTATTATAAAAATATAACTTTTAATGTTTTTCTGAATCCTTAGAAACAATTAATGATTTATGAAATTCATTTTTAAGGGCTATTTATTGTATCTACAAATTTGGATGCAAATCAGTCCATAATTGACCAAGATATCCAATAGAAGTCCAAACAATTGGATTTCAATATAACGTTTCCGTGGTTGCACTTGAAAGAGTTTCACAAGTGTGAATCTTTACGTGCCTATAAGATAATCCAAAAACAATAATCTTACGAGAACTTTGATAGAACTCCAAAATTCATTATTCCGAATAAACTTTCTTCGGACGTGATTAAGATTTAGATCATTTCTCAATGGCGAGAAAAAGAAAAATTGTGTTGGTTATCTGTTCATATAAGAATAAAACTTTTATTTCAGAACGTTGTGTCTTTTTCAAGGCTAAAATCAGAAAAGTTTTTGTCGTATGCTAAAATTAAATACCAATATGTACACGCGAAAGAAAAACTTTAAAAGAATTGTAACGAAATTGAAGAAACAATCGAAGTTTCGACGCCAGTAGAAAATAATTAAAAATAGATGTAAATACAAAATTACCTATTTTGTTGAATAAAAATTTTATTATATAAGATTTCTGAGGTATACATAATGACATTCTTTGAATTTCATATTAATTGCGCCAAATGTGATTACATTTTTTAACCTCCAGCGTAAAAAAAACTGTGATAAAACTAACTGTAGATCTATATGTTAAAACGAAGAGAGCAACGAAGAAAACATTTTGAATTTGTATTAGATAATGACGGACATAATAATCAAACTGCATGCTGATTGATAAAATAGAAGCTATGTTTAGGATATAGAATACGTAGAAATTAATAGAAAAACACAACACAAAAAAGATTGATTGCAAGACGAAGGGTATTATTGCGCGCGCCAAGAAGCTTGATTTACATAACACGTTATTAATTTAGAATGCGTTGTTAATAATTATTGATATGCTATCTCTCAGTTTTATAGTTAACACAAGTATCAACATATTTAGTATACAAATGTATTCCAGAAATTTACTTTTATCAGATGTATTTTCTTTCGCTAGTATTTTAATATTGTTATGATCAAAATCGAAAAAATGGCTGAACGTCCACGTACGTTTCGAAAGAGCAGTTTTATTAGTTCCAATTACACAATAAATATTACGTGCCTCTGTCACTCGCACCATCATCACCTGCATTAAAAAAATGCATGCCAATATGCCAATCTTGTCTAAAGCATTGTAAAAACAAAGCATTATTTGAGGTCTAGTTTCAGATATTACAATAAGACTCAGAAAAAACTGTCGCGAGTGGTACTAAAATGCTAAAATGATACCACTGGTGGGAACCCAGATTCATTTGTTTTTCATTGAAAATAACAACATGGAGTTATTATATTCAAAAACAGGACACGAAAAGAATGATACCATAAAAAAAGATATCTATATAGTTCTTACAGTGAGTCATAGTGAAACGTGAAGAACGAAAAAAATTATAAGTATTATTTTTGCTGCGAATATTCGACCAAGAGTAGCATTCTCCTTTTTGAAAACTCTAAGAATCTTAGAGGAAGGTCATTAAATTATCAGTAAAGTATGTCCATATAGTGTCTGATGATAAAAGTATAAGCCCGTGTGGAAAATTAGTCATAGCGCTAGCTGGGCCCCAAATAGGCAAAACTTGGCCCCAAATCGGGGATTTAGACAAGACAAAACCACAAATGAAACGCTTAACCCGGCCAGAGCCTAACTTACCGACTGACTTGGCCCCAACTTGGCTTTATCAATTTTTCTAGTCCCAGCCACATTAAAATTAAAAATTGTTTTAAGAAATAAAAAAATGAGTGAAAAATTTCTAAAGGAAAAATTGTTCATTTAAAAGAAACATTAAATAAAAAAGAGAAGGAAGGGGATGTGGTTGGTTGCCTTCTCATTTTTCTTTCCTCTTTTTTATTTTTGTCCAAAGAAACAAATTTTATTTTATTTATTTTTTTTTTATTTTGTTTTTTTAGGAATTGCAATAGGAGCATTTTGTGGTGTTTGTCCAAATTTAATCGTTGAATTCTTGTCGTTTTTTCAGGAATTCTATATATTGAAACATTTCAATTAGCTGAACATTTAGAAAAAAATATTATTCCTGAACCGGATTATTCGTCGACCGCCTCATCTTTCGATTGTCATCCCAATCTTTGGAATTGGTGAAGACCGTTTCGAAATGAGGAAAAAATGCTCGATGTCTCCGAACGCGACGAGTGCTCTTCACTTTCGACATTTTTGATGATTTAAATCACACTTTAATAATTCATACAGACGAAATCACAAAAACACTCGCCAATATAACCTGAGACCAACCTACTTGTCATCTACTTGTGTTCAAGAGGTTAAAGATGGAGCCCGAAGGAAAACAAATGCACAGCCAAGTTCATGGCGCTGCAATCAAGAGCTATGAAATAGAGCTGGCTCCAACTAGATTTAAGATATTAACCCTGATGTAGCCATGAAATAATTTTCCAAGTTGGGGCCAAACTTGTAATTGGGCAAACATTTGGCAATTTCCACACGGGAAGAAATATTAATTTCAAATCAGAAGGTGTAGGTGGTCCTCGGCTTGTTCGCGCGGAATGTTCAATAATTGTTCAATCTTCCTCTCAGCAACCTACATCCTGCTGCGATCGAGTGCCACGAACTACAGCACATGCTACATGCCCTTCTTCGTATTCTCTCATATATATATTACAGATGAACATGTATAGATAACCTGTTCACGTTGATTCTCACGAGGGTGCTCGTCTCACGTTGGCGAACAAGCCAATAAACACAAAGACACATGGTGTTTCCACACAATGCACGAAAGTTGTTTGTCCTATATTTGGTGTATGTGCATCAGTTTGCATAATGGCTTTAGCTATGACGGCTTGCCAATAATAATCCATCAACTTCGAAAATTCGATGTCATTGATGTCCTGTTATGCGGTTATCCTCTTGTCGATTCTGAGTGTTGATCCGGTTCACGTACGTGAAATCGTACTTATTTACTCAATTAGAGGATTCTGACAGTATAATAGTATACCTAAAAGTTTTTCATATTATTATATAATTAGCCTAATTCAAAATTTTATTTTAACTAACTCAGACTTCACGCTACCTCCCCTAGTCCCCTCTTTTTCCATTTTTGAAAAAATTCTTATTTTTCCCCCTTTTTTAAAGAAACTTACCCTTTTTCTTGTTTTCTCGCTAAAATGTGAACTGAATCCTTAATAGAGCCCAATAATAAAATCCAACTATTTGAGGTTAAAATTTTGGTGAAAAATTTTACCTTTTGGTTGAAAATTCAAAATGGCACTATTTTGTTAAAAAGTCATCTTTTTTTGGTCAAAAATTCAACTGCTTGGTGGAACACACATAAAAGTTCATGCTTTTTGATTAAAAATAAAACTGTTTGGTTCGAAAATTTGTTGAAAATTCTCCTTTTTTTGTAGAAAATTGGAATGTTTAGTTGACAATTGAATTAATTAGTTGAAAATGTAACTAATTTGGTGGAAAATTCCACTATTTGGTAGATAATTACACTTTCAATTGAAAATTTGTGTTTTTAGGTTAAAAATTCAACTGTTTTGTAGGAAAATTCTCTTTCTGGCTTAAAAATTCAACTAGTTGGTTAAATATTATATTTTACTGTTGAAAATTCATATTTTTTGGTCGATAATTCAAATATATTGCTGGAAATTCATATTTTTTGGTTGAAACTTCAATTGTTTGTAAAAAGTTCGTTTTTCTGGGTTAAATATTCAACTATTTTGGTTGAAAATTCAACTATGTTCAAAATTCGCATTTCGGGGTTGAAAAATCAACTACTTAATTGAAAATCAACTTCCTTTTTTGATTTGAACATTCAACTATTTAGGTAGAAAATTCATGATGTAGGGATATTTTAACTATTTTATTGAAAATTCATATTTTTGGATTAAATATTCAAGACTCAATTGTTTTATAGAAAGTTCATTTGTTTTTCAAATTCATCTCTTTTTTTTGTTGACGATTCAACTATTTTGTTGAAAATTCTTCTTTTTTTTTTAATTCAATTGTTTTATATATGAAATATAAATATTCTTTGGTTAAAATATCAACAATTATTTTTTTCTTAAACTACTTGATTGAAAATTTATCTTTTTGAAACAAGAAAATCTTCTTGGTTGACAATAGAAATATTTGGTTAAAAATTCATATATTTTGTTGAAAATACAATATATTTCAACTTAAAATCTTATAGAAATTGGAAGCGTTTTGAATTGAATTCAAAATGATACCTACATTAATTGTATTCAAACAAATTTATTTCCCTATTATTCACCTATCTTCGTGAAAAATAGCCCTATTGCTCCTGTTTTGAGAGAATTTTAGACTGTGAAGTCTGTTACTGAATACGTCAAACTAAAATGCTGACTTATATTAAAGAATAGTTGGGTAAACTATCTCTTTTTGCAGTACAACTATATTGAATCCATATTTTGATATTGTGGGATATGAATCTACTTTCACTGCTATATGTATATTTATTTTCTGAAGAATGCTTTCAGATGCTTCTCTGGAGTGTTGTATTATATATTATTATTGCGGCACAGAAAAACAAAAAAAATATTCGATTGGTTACCTCCGGAAATCAGACTTGCATTCTCGGGGGTGCTATATTTCCACAATACATTGAATTCTGGGTCGGTCAAGGGTTACTTAGGGGCTACCTGTTTTTCATTCTTCTTCCATACATTCTATTCTCCAATTCCTCGTCTATTTTTAAAACCACTTTTATGTGTTTTCTTCTATTTCCCACACACTGACCTCAATCCATATATGGGCGATTTTCGAATATATTTCAAGTTGTATGTTTCTTAATGTTTTTTCGATGTTCCTATAGACTATTTTTAATCTTTAAAAGAGCTTGAAGCACATATAGTGGCCTACTTTCGTACTCCATATGGATGAAGTTTAAAAGAATTACAGTGAGGCATACCCTTCTTGTAATGAAGTAGTCAATTTTTAGCTTTCTCGTCTGTTCCTCCAAGTTTGAATTTCAATACTAACATATCATATATCATAGGTACTGTCTGAAAGAATTGTGATTTTATGTGTTTGTTCTTTGGTTTGCTAACAACTTCGAAGCCCCTATAATTATAAAGAATTTAATGTTGATCTTCGGGAAAGCCATCTAGATGTTAAAGGTTACCTCCAGTGGATATTCAAGATATGCAATGCAGAGCGTTATTATCTCAAAAAAATTTTCGAAGAAGAAACAGCACTTGCATTTTTCATTTTACTATATCAAAGCACTTCGCAGCATTATTATTAATATTTGTAAACAAAATATGAGTAACAATCATTTTTCCACAAGTTCACATATGACGCGAAATCTTGGATGTTTCAATTTAACATAAAAATATATTTAAGCATAATATTTCAAAAAGATTGTCAATCCCGTGCAGAAATTGCCCAATTTGGTCCCGATTTCCGATGTGGCCCCGATCGGGTTTGCCACATTGTGGCTGTCGCATGGCTACTCTTGTGGTTCGGGTGGGAACCACATATCGAGAAAATACCAGTTGTAAATTGCAGCGCCATCTGCTGTGCCGACCGCCTGATATATCTGATGTTTTATTTTATATTTTCCACAATACGGCTCGGTTTTGAGTGTAATGTGATTTCAAAAATAATTAAAATATTATAAAAACGAAAAGTACCTTACGGGTACGGAAATATAGGTCAATTGCTGCCATTCCCTAGTGCGCAATGAGGACGAAGGTAAGTAGATTTATTAAAATCGGTCGAGCAAACCTAACCTCAAAATAAATTGAGAACAATAAGTTAAGAAAACTATATAAACATTAATTTAAAAGTAGGAACGTTAGCAGAGGTTATGTTTGTGATTTGACAAACTCTTCCTTTCGATTGTTTGGAAAAGAAGGCAACTTTGTACAAGGGTAGACAGCAAAGCCACGTGTAGCCATGCGTGATTCATTCGCTTAAGTTTATGTTAATTAATTATGCTAATAATTCTAGTACAACCTGCTACACGAAAATAAGTTTACAATGAACCTATGAGCAAAATAAACCTTTCAACGACAGTGAAACGTTCGTGTAGGTACACCTTAATTTGTACTTTCTCTCTTTCAAATTTCCGACAGTACAATCGAGAAAGTTCACTTAATTTGAACAAATTTTTGTTTTGCGTGTTGCCCAAATAACCCTTGGATATTTAACCGATCCAAAATTCTCCAGTATGCTATTATTGTGATAATTGAGACAATCTCTATCTACAACATTAGTGTATTGCAAAAAAGGTACGGATAGTTGCTTTAGAATTTTCAGTGTCATAACCTCACTTTGCTAGTCTTTGTTGCATGAACAGGACTACAAAATGCTGAACACCTGTTTAATTTATATTAAGTTGGACTGAAAAATATGAAAAATGTTCTGTTTTGATTTTCTAATATTTTTTAATAAGGTATAAAGTTCTCAATTTATTGTTTATTTATTACTGCAAGAAAATTTAAATAATAGTATGGCTAAACATAAAAAAATAAAAGGGCGCTGCTCTGGGCCAGATCCGACCGTCCTTATGGATGCCCAGTCTGGCCCTGATCAGGCTAGGCGTTTCATTTCGAATCTGGCGCTGGAAGGATTGCCCGACTGGGCCCACATTCTGCCACATCTGGGCCCGACCCGCGCCACGCCAAAATTTCTGCACGGGATGTTACGTATTAATATCTTTATGTTTGGCGGCACTATCTTATACTTTGATCATCTGCTGTTGAAAATCCATTTTTCTCCGTGTAGGTGTTATCATAAGCGATTATAATCATAAAAAATAATTAGTTTGTATCAAAATAAAAAAAAAACATGAGGTTTCGAGAATCTTAAAATTGATTAAATCTTCAAAAGTCCTCCGAGAACACAGAAAAAACTATGGGTAAAAACAGACAACATTGATACATTTTTGAATAATATTTTAGACCCAGATTAGTGTCAAAACCAATACTCTCTGTCGAACAGCCTCCCCACATTATAAAGTACATCCTAGTACGCGCATTTATAATAATTTAGAACAATTATTACATTATTTAGAACTTCTATTATGAGCGGCGACTCCATACAGTGTAGCTGGCCAACTCCCTAGTCCAAATTTTCTGGACTATGACCAGTCATAGTCCCGAAATAAAAAATATTTTGCAAAACGAATTTGAAAAAAATGTATCTCGATCGTTAGATTGTAATGCAATTATCGATTAATGTAAATGACGTTAATAGTTTTAGTGATTAGAAGTAACTAGTTTCTGTTAACTAGTTACTTTTTTTTGATAGCGATTGTGGTAACCAAGTTACTTTTGTAAATGAGTATCGAATTCGTAACTAGTTACATTTTTCAGTAGCAGTAGCTATAAAAGTCTTTACCTTTTTATTCACTTTCTAACTGTAGTTCATGTATTTTTCGTAGTATATATTTCTAAAATACAAAAGTAGAAAAAATAAAAAAAATGTGCCCGCTGGGCGGCTCGCAGGTTTGAGCGCGACTACGGTGCGTATCTATTGAGTCTCGCGCTTCGCGCTCGATAATATCTTTATCTCACGCTAAGCGCTCAGACTTTGTACTTCCTCCATATTTGTGCCCATACCTTTCACAATTAAAAGTCAAGCATCCACAACTGTAATATGGTGATTTTGAAATCTCTCTTTTTGAAGCTTCTTCGGCTTTAACGAACACATTCTCATCAAGCATCTTGTGCTTCACACTCGATTGAAATTGATTGATATTGAAACAGATGCATTTTCATGGTCTTGTTTTTATAATTTAAAAAAGTGCTCACCCTATACAAAAAACAATTTTCTTATTATGAATTTTATTGCAACTTGTATCATTTTTCCATAGATTTAATTTGTTTATTTTTAATGTTATTTTTACGATTCAAACCAAAAATACGCATCTTAGCGTAAAGTGATACTAGGAAAATTTGTAGATACAATTCAGGCGAAAAATTTTATTGGCTAAAATGTTATTGCAGCTTGTGTTGTTTTTAAAAAAATTCAATTTTTTTATAGTTCATGTTATTTTTTAGATTGAAACAAAAACTACGAGTTCTACACAAAATAATTGAAAATAGATTTGTAGTTCTTTTTTGGATGAACAGCTTACGTCCTTACATTTTTTTCGTGGCTTGTGTCATTTGTCCACAAATTTAATTTTTTATTTTTAATGTTATTTTATTACTAATAAAGCAAAAAATAAATCTTCCAGAAGACGCAGTCAGATATAGTTAAATCCAAAGAAACACATAGGAAAATCGGAACTTTTCTTAACCCTTAATTCTAAATTTTCTGAAATGTATAGAAATACTTTTAGAAAGGAAAAAAATTATTTTGTCCGAAACTCGCGATAGAAATGCGACTTCGGAGGCTCGTCTCGTGACGACGAAGTTGTCGATTCCTGAACTGATGATATGAACTGATGAGCATTGGCAATCTAGTGAGAGACAGTGAATCGACTCGTGTGATTGCCGAGTGTTCGCTGGCTCGCGCGCGGCAAACTTCACAGTCGTCTAGAATTGCCAACTTCTTCCACTCGATGCACAATACATATCTATATATTAGGCTATTAAGAGTTGAATTGAATATTCAGCTTTTTTTCTAAAAATTAATTTTTCAACTAAATATTTAACTATTTCGTTATAATATATAAACTTTTTATATAATATATATAATGTGTACACATATATATTATACATATAAAATATATAAATATATATGAAAAGTATGTTGTACAAGCGACTGTTTAAATGAAAGACTCATCATTTTAGTTGAATCATCATCTCTTTGGTTGGAAATCACACCATCTTTTTTGCTTAAAAAATGCAACAGATTTGATAGAAAAGCATTCTATTTGGCTAAAAATTAAACTCTTTTGTTGAAATTTGGCTTTTCAATTGAATTCAACTATTTTTATTTATAATTAAAATCTTTTTTAGTTGAAAATTCATGTATTTTTTTCGTTGAAAATTCATCTTTTTAGGTATAAAATTAATGTTCTTGGTTATAATTTCATCTTTTTGGTTAAGAATTCAACTACTTGGTTAAAAGTTCAATTCCCCGGTTGGAAGTACATTTCTTGGTTGAAGATTCAAAATTTTAGTTCAAAATTCATCTGCTTAATTGAAAAGTTAACTGTTTTGTTGAAAACTCGCTTTTTGGTTCAACATTACTTTTCAACGGAAAATGTAATTGTTTCATTTTTGGTCAAATTATATATTTTTTGCTTGAAAATTCAACTGTTTGAGGAAATATGGTGCATGGGGTAATGTGACGCCCGGGTAATGTGGCCCAAGTCCCTCGATTCCTCACACGGCTTTGGTGGCAAGATCTTTTAATAATATAGAGAGAGATATATATTTCCAAAATACAAATATTGCTAAAAAAGTAACTGAGAATAAGGTATATTTTGAATCGGTAACGATAATGGGGTAGAATTTAAAAACTCCATAGTCCACAAAATCGCAAGTCGCCGCCCATGATTTCAGTTCACTCGGATTTCGGAAACTAAAATTGAAATATATTTGAAAATGTCCCATAAACTATGAGTTATGTGATAGTTTTTTCAGAAAAATTTCTGGCATGACCTAATTCAATCGAAACAAAAATCTCTTTCTCAAATATGCGATGCAAAGTTATTCTCTCGCGAATAAGCAATTTTTTACTTCAGTCTTCTTATCCCTTTTCCTTTATCATCCCTTTTTTCTTTTTAAATATATTCAGAAAATTCTATAAACGTGGAAGCGCATCTAAATAATAACGATTTGCTACTCGATTTCCTAGGACTGAGGGTGCACAGTTCACTGATTCCGCTCTATCCAGTGCATTATGAAACAATGCCATTAATAATCTACTTAATAACACTCCATTTAAGCCAAAACGTTTTCAATAAATTGGTACCTGAGCATTCTATGGGGCATAATCCAGTGTGTAATAGAAAGAGTGGCAATTTGACATATAGGCAACATTAATAATCTTTCTATGAAGAACTATTTAAAAAAATTTAGAAATACTATCTTAACGTTTCAGTCTCGACATTAGGGTCCCTGATGCAATTATTTTTTTGCCGAGTTTTCGACAAAGTTATGCGTATTTGAATTTAAAAAATATAAAACGCGGATTATCCAAAAATGGTCAGAATTGTTGTTGGAAGTGAGATATTATTTAATCTAATACAGATATTTACTCTTTCTTCCTGATAAAATGGCAGCTTCTTTCCTAAAAATATTCAAAGTCGATTCATTCAGAACCGCCTCCGCTTTTTTTTCTTTTGATATTTTCCTAGATTCATCCTAATGTAAAGCTGTAAGTAAGATGTATGTATAAAATCCCTCAAGCTTAACTTTTTCTCAATAATACAATTATATGGTGTATAAAAAGTATATGAAACCCCAAAATGAACTTGATTTAACAATTTCAATAACGCTTTGGCGAAAGAATAATGAAGTAAGTTAGAAACAATGAAGAATATCGATTATGTTAAAAAATACCGACCTCAAAGGTAAAATTTTGATGTACAAATTGTTGAAACTGTTAAATTATGTTCTTATTTATTTGTTATAACATCATAGAATTGTATTGTTGAGAAAACATATACATTTCCAAGGATTTTATACATATTTTTTCCATAATATCGGAAATAACGCAAGATGAAAGAAAGTATCAAGAGACATTTTTCTAGAACATTTTTAGAGTTTTGGCAAGATAGATTAATCTTAATTTTTTAGAAAGAAACAAAATTCTCTTATCTCCCCAAAGCTCAGTAACAGGATAGAATGTCATGGGATATACTCTTTACATTACGACGAATCTAAAAAGAAATGAAGAGAAAAAAAACGTTGTTGTTTTTGAGTAAATTGATTTTGAATATCTTCAGAATTAAAAAATATCAAACTTTCAACAAGAACTCTGACTGTCTTATTTCAAAAACAATATATATATATGAGTGGCAAATGATTCTGCAACTAAAAATTAAAAAATTTTGTTCTACATTATTTACCTTTTAATATAAAATTTACTCCAAATTTCAGAAAATATGCTTTTTAAGGATTTTGAAAGGAGTCAAGATAATAAAAAAAGTCTCAAGATTCCTGGGAAAATTATGAAATTACTTTATGTGGAAATATTGATGTTAAGAGATTATTCACAAATATTTTGAAACATTTCAAAAGATATCAAAAATTGTCAAAAGAGAACCTGGATGTTTTTAAGACAAATTGTTTATTTTGAAAGATTTTTCAAAATTGTAGGCATATTTGATTCAGCTTAAGATATATTTACGAATTTTGGAAGTTTTGGAGAGATTACAAATATTTTAAAACTTTGAAAGAGTTCCGAAAATGTATAAAATATTTTTGAGTTTCTTCCAAACTTCTACAAGTTCTAAATATCGTTCAAACTGACTCGAATTTTTCATAAAGGCAATGGATGTACCGAGAAAAAAGTTCTTTGCGGTAAATTATTACAAAACAATATTTTACATGATTATATCGTCATTACATCTCTTACTACATTTTTATTACATTATTACGTTATTACATTATTATTATTGTACATAACATTATTTCTATGACCAGCCACAGGGCCGCATTTCGCCCTCCCCCCGCGAGACGCCGGAAAAGGGTAGGGGTTTGACCAATAATATTTCTCACATAGGGATGCTTTTTCCTCCCCCACAAGACGCTGGAAAGGGGTAGATATTTGAAAAACACTATTTCTCTGGCCAATCACAGGGGTGCTTTCCTGCCCCCACGAGACGTTGGAAAGAGGAAGGTGTTTGAACCACAGTATTTCTGTGACCAGTTACAGGGGTGCTTTCTCGCCCCCCCAGATACGCTGGAAAGGGGTAAGGGTGTGACTGACATTATTTCTACGACCAATCAAAGAAGTGCCCTTCCCCCCGCACGAAACGTTGAAAAGGTGTAGTGTTCTTACTAACATTGTTCCTGTGACTAGTCACGGGGGGGCCCCCCCCCCCCCCCCCAACAAGACGTTGGAAAGGTGTAGGGGCCCAAACAACACTATTTCTGCGACCAGTCACAGAACTGCCTTCCCGTCACCACGAGATGTTGCAAAGTTGTAGGGGTTTGAGCAACATTATTTCTGTGAACAGTCATGAGCGTGCCATCCCGCCCCCCACGAGACGTTGGAAAAGCGTAGGGGTTTGACCAGCATTATTTCTGTGACCAGTCAAAGGGGTGCCTTTCTGCCCCAACGAGACGCTGGAAAGGGATCGGGGTTTGACGAACATTATTTCTGTGAGAAGCCATAAGGGTACCTTTCGCCTCCCATGAGGTGTATGGGGTTTAAACTTCACTACTTCTATGACGAGTCACAAAGGTGTCTTCTCGCCCCTGCGAGATGTTGAAAAGAGGTGGGGGTATGACCAACATTATTTAAGTGAAAAGTCGTAGGGGTGCCTTTCTGCCTGTACGAGATGTTGGAAAGAGGTAGGGATGTGATTGAAATTATTTCTGTGAACAGCCATGAGCGTGCCATCCCGCCCCCCACGAGACGTTGGAAAGGGGTTGGGGTTTGACCAGCATGATTTCCAAGTGAGAAGTCATAGGGTGCCGCTCTGCCCTGACGAGACGTTGTTAAGGGGTAAGGATTAGAAAAACACCATTTCTATATCCAGTCGCAGGGGTGCCTTTCCGCCCCCACGAGCCGTTGGAGAGGGGTAGGAATTTGACCAGCATTATTTGTGGGACCAGTCAGAGGAGTAACTTCCGGCTCCCATGAATTGTTAATCATAATTCTTGAGTCGCAAATCGACGATAAAGTGCGATGTATACATAAAACGTTCCATCTAAAGCGTCAAAAGCCAAAATATGACAAAATAACTCTTAAATCACATGACCTTATTCTAAAATGCCTGACAGTTCCTTCGGTATACTGAAAATATGTTTTTTACCGGTAACGATGAATAAGTTTTTTCCGGTACCGACAGGAAAATTGTCCGCCGGTAACGGTAGTCTATCCACGTCGCTTCATGAAATTTGAGCTAATGCTGTAAAAAAAGCTTTGTTCAAAATTTTCCAGATACTTTCTCATCATATCTGTAAACTTCAAAAATCGATTTGAATTTCTCAAGAACATGTAGGGATAATTAGGGATAAGTTGGGGATAAGTTTCACCTCTTAATCTCAATTTTATTTTAAAATCGCATCTTTAAGGGTGTCAATGTCCACCTTAAAATATTTTGTTCATAGCGAACAAAGTTTAAAATTCACATGGCAGACACTGTGCAAGACGGGATAGTCATAATTGTAGAAATGCAAATTCAAAATCTTTAAAAAGTCGAATTTTCGGCATAAAACCCTCCATTGTGACCTGTAAATATTTTTTAGAAATCTGGCACACACAGAATACAGTTTATTTAAAAACATTAATTGTATTTATTTCTCTGAAATAATCAAGAAATATATATTATCTACAATAAATAAAGAGCATGTCTTATCTTATGTTTCAGGAAAAAATCGAGTACATCTTTTTAGTAATTTTCACAGTCGAATGCATCATGAAGATCATAGCGTATGGATTCGTTGCGCATCAAGGTGCTTATCTGCGCAACGGTTGGAATTTGCTGGACTTTACGATAGTCGTAATCGGGTAAGTTCCACTAAAGAAAGTCTGATTTAATCTTTTCTGATTTAGACTCTTTCTTCTTTCAAAATTCTATATAAACATCTCGAAAAATATGCGTTCAAGGAAATAAAACCCCAATTAAACGTTGTTTTACTTTTGCGTTGAATTCCAAGAATGTTTTCGTCAAATATATTCAGAGAAGAAAATTTTGCTCTGTCAATTTGGGTAATTAATTCAAAACTACGTCCACAAGTCGAATTTAATTTATGAAATATATGTATGGTTTCGAGTTTCCTTTGAGGGTGCATTCTTGTTATCACCTGATGTGCATACGGAATATTGGACCTTTGTATTTGAGGAATCTCTGCTTGAGAGAATATGCATACAATTTCATTATATACACAAGCACAATCTACCAGTTGCTATATCGAAATATTCAAATATAGCTATCTAATTAGTTAGAATCGCGAACAATGATCCTAAGTGAAATATAATTTATATAAAAAAATAGAATATTTAAGGTTTCTTTATATTTAACGGTCGGATTTTAAAAAATATCATTAGTGCATTTTTTTAGCAATAATTTCAGACAAGTTTGACTTCATATTTTGTCTGACCGAAATATTCCTACCGAAAAATAAGAAAGGAAGAAATAAAAACTTTCTTTGGGCTAAAGCTGAGAAAGTATAAAAAAAGATTACTTCTTTTCCTTCGCAAAGTTTAGGAAAATCAGAAGAATTTTTTTTCATTTAAAAGTCGAAACATTTTTGCTGAAAATAGCAGAATTTCATGCCAAAAAATACCAAAAAAGTTTCAACCCTCTAGCACTTGTCTAAACCACTCCAAATCAACCACTAATGTTTCAAAAATTCTGAGACACACTTTTTGAAAAGTTGAAATGTTTTTTCTGATAATAGCAGAATTTCATGCCAAAAGTATCCTACAAAGCTTCGTTCCTGCAATGCATTTGGAACCCATCCTGATTCAACCCCTAAAGTTGAAAAAATTATGTTAAATTCTGTTAAAACACAATAATTCAAAAAGTCGAAATGTTTTAGTTGAAAATGGCACAATTTCATGCCAAAAGTATACAAAAAAGTTTAACCCCTCTAGCGCTTGTGGAACTCACCCTAAATCAACTACTAAACTTTAGAAGTTGATTTAAGGTGGATTCCATATACTCCATATACGCTGTAGGGATAGAACTTTTTTTGAATGCTTGTCACATGAAATGCTGCCTTCATCAGGAAAAATTATTCGACTTTTCAAATTAGTGACTTTTTACAGTTTTTTTAATATTAGGGGTTAAATTGAGGTGAGTTACACATGCGCTAGAGAGATTACGTTTTTTTATTCTCTTGACATGAAACTCTTCCATTAACAGCGAAAATATTTTGACTTTTCGAATTAGTGTGTTTTTATAGAATGTCTTACTCTTTAGGGGTTTGTTGAGGGTGAGTTACGCATGAGCTAGAGGGATGAAACTTTTTTAGTTATTTTCGAAATGAAATTAGGCCATTCTTAATAAAAACATTTCGTCTTTCATAATTAGTGCCTTTTCATATAATTTTTTTAACCTAAGGGTTGATTTAAGGTGTGTTTCACATTATCAGTAAAAACATTATCACTCTTCAAATGAGTATCTTTTTATAGAATATTTTTAACATTAGGGGTCTATTTAGAATAGGTTCCACATGCACCCGAGGGATACGACTTTTATAGGGTGCTTTGAGCATTAAATTCTGCTATTGTCAGCAAAAAATTCCGACTATAAAAAAATTCTTGTGTCTCCGTAAACGTTGGAAACTTACGATTTATCATAAAGCTTACATTTTAAGAAAGCTGGAGAAGAAAACAAATGCCATTGATTTCACAAATGTATGGGCGCCGAATTATGAATGAGGTTCAGAATATCAAAGTGGAATAATGTATTAAAAGCAGCAAGATACTGAAGATCGTAATTAACCTTTTGAAAACTCAAGTTGAATACCTATATGAGTATAATAAAAATAGAAATGTAATTAAAAGGGTAAAAGCTCTTAGCAAACATCTGACATTTTGTAGTAAAATATAACTTCTTGTTTATTTCCAACCTTGGAGCAAAAACTGTATAATTTATGGAAGATTATGAGAATATTTATTTACATGAGTTCTAAAAGTGAAATTGTATGGTTGGTAGTTCATTTTGTTGTGTATTATATTCATGTTATATTATATTACACATTACATTGTGATGTAGAATGCGCAGACGCTTCCCTTCCATATTTTCCGCGCGAATGTATTTCCCTTATCTCTATCTTGAGAAAGAGGGAAATTCCTCTTTCTTTTTTTCTTTGACGTCCTTTTTTCTTTAAGGTCATTCATTTCTTTATGTTCAATTCCGGTTTTCATTCCATTTGGACTTTAAACTACTAGAAAACAAACACACGCGTGTTTATTATTATATTTGTCTCACGCAATTTTTTAATTATAGTATAAAATTAATATTATAATAAAATTGTCATATTTCATATAGTATCTTTTATCTAAAATAATAGAAAAGCAATGACAATATTTTGGTTAATTGATGAAAATTGGTTATATAACTTCAGAATTAATATATATTATTTTTTACAATATATAATCAAACAGTTATATTTATGTTAAAAAAATAGCAATACCAACACTAACGTACCCTATTATTGTTCAAGATTGTAAATACTCTTTCATACCTTATGTTGTTTGTTCAAAATAATCGATTCCCAGTGCGAAATGTTAACAGAACCAAATAATGTTGATCTTTAAAATACAAGTATTTTTTATTAAAAATGCCAATTTCCAGTGTGAAACACCAACAAAAATAAAAATTGTACAAATAAAAAAATAGTTCCAAATTTTAAATCTTCTTTGAAATTTAACGATTCTTGTTTAAAATCACCGATTTCCGCTGAAAAACGTTAACATATCCTTAACCTATTCCAAAATTTTTAATCTTCTTTGAAATCTATATCGATATTATGATAATGATTTAACTTGTAATGCAACTGAGAACAGGGCTTTAGTGCCCTGGCTTTAATCAAATTCATAAAATTGCATTATTCAAACAAAATAAAAACTTAAGTGGGCCAGACATACGTGCCCTTACATATATTGAACCATTTTCGAAAATTTCAGTACAATATATTCCTTTCTCTTATTATAAAGCCACCGAATATAATAACATGTGATTGGTCACATGACAGACTGGCACATACCCTTAAAAAGTAAATTACTCATCACTGATGCTATATACAGTAGAATTTTGCGGCCTAGATCTTGTTTACCGTTTCCTTAGGGGGTCGTTTGGATGTTAAATGACCGTCTCGTATAGCTCGATCGATCACCGAGCAAGTAAGTTTATGTTTTGTGCGCTTAATGAAAAGCAATTTCAAGGAGAAGTTACTATCCATTAGCGTCAATTATAGAACCTTGATTATCCTCTCTTTTCTGTTGTCTGCCACTCCTCATCTCCCTTCTTAATTTTTCTCTAAAATCTTTCAGTAAATTTTCATTTATTTAATCATTCAATGTGTCAGATTTCACTAATGGAAAGTAACTGAGAAGTTCGTCTTTATTCACAATGGCAATATAATTTTTCGTAATGGATCAAGTTAGAAAGTTAATTGGAATCGAAGCAAATTTTGAAATAATTTCTGATGTAACTTAGGTAGCGAATAAGTGTATAATAGGTTTCATTTTTTTACTTGGGCGACCTTTCTTTTCTGTTTGCAGCAACATCAGCACAATCTTAACGATATTTTTAAAAGAGGGCTTCGATGTCAAGGCGCTGAGGGCTTTTCGAGTACTTCGGCCTCTCAGGCTAGTGTCAGGTGTTCCAAGTAAGTACTTTATCCAGTTCAAATAGCTTTTGATCTGCCTCTTAGTTTATTCAGTAAAACGTAAGCGATTCCACGAAATCAATTTTACTAGCTTTTTGAAATCAAAGGCCATGTGCAACTTTAAGAACCTTTTACTGAAGGCTTTCATGAGGTACTATTAATATTATATTTGTTTCTTTTATACCTATTTGTTGGTATTCATGTGTGTGTGTTTAGAGAAACTTTTATCATATGCTTTAAAAATAACCAGAAATGCTCAAAGACCTATTTCCCGAACTTCCACATCTTTACTCATTGCAGATCTCGGACTTACGCCCCTATTGACACTTCATTACACTTTTTTAACGATGCAACTATTTTACTACTGTTTTTAAAAAAATTACACTATAATGCTACTATTTTTTTAAATTGCTCGCTAAAGCAACTATTTTTCCACATTGCCTTAAATTTTAACATATTTTCAAACTTCTTTGCTGAAATTCTTAAATAATAGCGTTACAAATCATATCCTAGAAATCGCAATTTCACTTGAAAGATTCCCAAAACATTTCAAGAGATTTCAAACGTTTTTAAAGGATTTCGTGGTGTAAAAAATATGTTGTAATTCTGGGATGAAAAATCTATATTTTGTGATAAATTCCTGTCTCTGGCGAATGACATATACAAAAATAGTGAACTCCTTTATTCAACATTAAGAAAATCCCAACTTTTTACAAAAGAGTTTTCTATTTTCCCTCCAATATCCCCAATTTCTAATAAATAAATTATCAGTTAATAATATAACCTCTTCATATTGTTTTCAGGTCTTCAGGTCGTTTTGAATTCAATTTTGAGGGCCATGGTACCACTGCTTCACATCGCTCTTTTAGTACTTTTCGTTATAATTATTTACGCTATTATAGGGTTGGAACTCTTCTCAGGAGAAATGCATAAAACATGCAGAATAAATGGGACTGGTAAGTTTGAAAAAGTGAATTAAAAAACTATACAAATTCTTGTCTTAAGTATTCTGTATTCATTCTGAAATAATAATAGCCATCCTTACTCCTAATTTTTACTCATGCGACATTTGTACATAGATATATAATTTGAAAAAATAGATAATCTTGATAAAGTGCAGAAATACTTAGAATATCAACAGTAAAATCGATAAAGTAAAAACAAGCATTTTCACCAGTAGAATGCGATAACCACAACACTTTGTGAGTTTTATGTGAAGCAGTAATGATCGTGGAAATTGTATTTTTGAAATGATGCGAATAAAAATGGTAAAAAATGAGAAGCGTTAAATGTATCGTGCGAACTCAGACAATTTTATTCCACTTATTTAGTCTTGAGTAATAGAACAGGGTGTCCAGCGGAGATCTACGACCCCGTGATAATTAATTGTGTTTGTCAAAAAATAGGATGGATAATGTACACAAAATTGTTATAGCATAATCATACCTAAGAGTTCAACTCTAATTTATCTGTCTTTTGTTGGCAAATTAAATTGATTCCTCGAATCTTGAATAATTTTTCTATAATATTCTGATACGTTTGAGGACATTCTGCTGATATAAATTCGATAAAAAATTTGGATATCTGTAGAACATAAAAAATGTTGATGCTGTACATTTTTTAAATACTAAGTTTTGTTAAAAAAAATTATATTTATATAATTGGGAAAAAAATTTAAAAGATGGTCCAAAAGCCATGAAATTCACTATTTGGAAAACATGTTTCTTTCCCGTTTTCAATACCTTAGACTTGTAAGTTTTGTCCAGTGCATTTTTGTAAGAAAAAAACCCTCAGGTGAACAAAATATTCTAAGCTCAGTAGATAAATGTAATTTCAGTTTTGTTTGTAATGAATTTTTATAAGCAAGAAGTCCAAAATAGATCAGAAACACCTCTTGCCATTTTTAAGATGTCATTTTAACATCTTTTAGTGAACATAGAGGTCCATCAAACGTGAAACGTATTCTATAGTGAAGTGTATAAAAATTAGTTTTTGGGAAGACTATTCCAGTATCTCGAGACAATAAAAAATTAACGCCTATGAAAATAAATATAATAATGAAGGGTGGCACGACATAACGAGATAAGGGACAAAACTACAATTGTACAGGACTTAGTTGAGAGCAAAAACAGCCTGTAAATCGAATTTGCAATTAAAATGAAAAACAAGAATATACTTCCGAGCTGATTTAGTGATGAATCGATACCAAAAATATTTGACTGCAAATCAGAACATCTCTCCCGAGATGTTGAGTTTTTGAATACAGGAGAAAATTTGTTGATAAAAAACATTAATTCAGTTCCGAGAGATAAGATTTCAATAATTTTGCGTTTAGAATTTTATGACTTCTGAAAAGTGTCTTCAAATCTGAATACCGAATATAGGAAAAAAGAGTTTGATCGACAGAAATTTATTCAGTTCCGAGGAAATTGAGTTTGAGTGAAACGGTGCCGCAGGGTGACATGCGCTTTTTCGCTTTTAGGTAATGAAAAATAATCAAATTTTCAAATTTTCTTGTTCATACATGAAGTTATTATTTCAATAAATGTGTTTGCTCATTTTGAAGTGCCAACTTTCAAATTATGAAAATAATAATTTTCTGACATATTTTGATAACACAAAACCCAATATTTAGTTGATTGTTGATAATAAATTTTTATTTGCGTAACGGAAGGACTAAATAAACATCGGACTTTTTAAACAAGTACTTTCTTTATAGCTTCAATTTATTTTGTCATAACTTCCCTTTCTTATTACCGAGTTTATGTTTTATCTTTTTGACTTGTTTAAACAATCTCAGGCCTTTTGTACTTTTGGATAGAAAATTAAGTTAGCATACGGTAATTCAAACAACAAAGAAAGATTTTACCATACTCCGTGTATGAAACAAAAAATTCCCGCTTGAAAAATGAAATTCTGTCCATTTCCGGTACACTTCCTGCATCAATAACATTCTCGTACAATTTCCGCTTTTCTCGCTTTCCCCACACGCTAGACACCCAGTATAATTCGAATTGACTCTGTTAATTATTTTCTTTATCAATTTTAGATTCAAAATACAACTTTAGAAAGTTGACCAATTTTTTCGGTAATATTTGATCAACTTCAGAGTGTGTTCGTTAGGAATTAATAAATAAAAACATGGGCATAAGCTTGAGCCTTCTTCAGCTTTTTTAATATCTACTATGAAACAATAAAACGATTCATTTGCATTTTCATTGTAGCATGCAATTTTATTCTCCGGAGTTTACATTTGAACTAATCTAAAGAGAAAAACTCTGCAGTTTATGTTCCACTGAATAGCTAAGGTTAAATTAAACAGCGTGACATACTTACATAGTTTGCTTCAGTTTTCAAATGAAACTGAAGTTTGTAACGTTTATGTGAACACTATAAACTAGAGATCTCTTCGGCTGTGCGCGGGCAAAAAGCAGTAAGCGCCAAACAGTAAATATTTTATAATAAAGCTAAACGAGGTCCATTAAGCTAGCACCTCCACAATCGAATTTTAGAATTTTTCGTAGCACAGAATTTTGGGCTTTTTTAGGGCTTATTTGGGCCCCAATTAAAATTTTTGGGCTCCTTTACTTTTTTAAAAAATCAATTTTCTTGTGGAGGTGCTAGCTTACATTAACCTAGCACCTTCACTTCCTAAAAACACAAAGTAATAAAAATGCAATTCCACCAGAATTTTGGCCTTTTTTTGGGCTCTTAGAATCCGCGAAAAAAAATTTCTCCAAAACAACCCTTAAGCTCCAAAATCAACCCCCTTCAAAAAATTGGAATTTTTCGCGAATTTAATCCAGGCATATTTTTGGGGCTTTTTTGGGCTCCTTGAAAATACTCACTCCGATTCTTGGGCTCAAACACTTAACATTAAAAATCAACCCCTTGACACAACGCATATATAACTGTGTCAAAAAATGATCTTTTTCAGAATTTTACAGTGTGGATAGAATCTCTGATTTTTGAGCTTCTCGAAGATACTCACTCTGATTTTCGGGCTCCAACCCTTCACGTTAAAAATCAACCCCTTGGCACAACGTAGATATGACTTTGTCAAATAATAATCTTCTCAAGAATTTTAAAGTATCAATAGAGTCTCTGATTTTTGGGCTCCTCGAAAATACCTACTCCACGTAGGTTTGACTTTTTTTACCACGTAGATATGACTGAAATAAAATATTTTCTGAATTTTTCAAATAGGAAGAGTTCAACAAAGCGTTTTTAAAATATGTTCAGTTGAAAATGTGTTTGGTTTTTTTTAATATCAAAAGTTTTTAAAAAATGCAAAAAAGTATTATGTGGAATCAGTTCCGGCGTTCCTCTGATGTTTACAATAAATATAAAATTAAAAGTAATCATAAAAAAATTATAAATATCTTTTGTTAATAATAATACACAATAGATATTGTTTTTGACATACTTCAGACCAAATAAAAAAGGAGGTTAGTTGTTGAATCCTTTATTCTGTAGCCAACGTTTCGAAAACATAATGTTTTCCTCATCAGGACAAATATTTTTTGATGTTCATCAACATCTTTACCAAATACAGATTTCTATTCCTCTTCTTCTTTGCTTAAAAATCTTTATTTTCTCGTTAAATTTTGTTTAAATTAATTGTTGTCTTCAATATACTAAAATTCATGCTATCAACTGTAACAATTTCGTTAGTTTTGTTAAAATTAAATCGGAAACATAACAGTCGTTATGCTCCATTTTTGCGAAGAGAAATATTAATCAATTTCTCTTCGCAAAAATGGAGCTGGTATTGTTTGGCTTAAGATAATTATTTCCTTAACATATTTTTCTAAATTGAAGAAATATAATTTGGCGCTGTTTGGTAATAAATATAATTCTAATAGAATTATTAATTATATTATAATATGATATAATTGAAATTCTAAATATAATTACAGGGTGCACAGTCTTCCCCTTTTTTTCTTAGTTTCCCCTTTTTTCTTGAAATTTCCCTTGTTTTCCCTATTCTCGAAAAACTTCCCCTTTTCCCCCTTTTCTCTTTAAACGTACGATATTTGAAATTGTACCTATTACTGCATAATAATTAAAGCAATTATAGCAACTTAATAAATTATTCATAAATAAATAAGGTACACGTTTCAAGTGCAGACCATTAAAAATAAATACTCTTTAAAAAAATTTAAAGATGAAATATCTTAAAGCAAGTTGGAAAATTGGAACAGTTACAAAATATATAGTACTTTTTAAACAAGTATTAAAAGATTAATATATTTTAGTTGAAATGTACAAAGATAAATGCCTAAATAGAAAATGAAATATTCAAAATTCATCAACTGCAATTTTAGATGTTCTAAATTGAGCAATATTTGAGTTTTTTGAATCTTTACTTGAAAATTCAACTATTATTGAAACTTTTTTTTCGTTGAAAATTAATTTTTTTAAACTCACAATTGAACTATTCCATTTGTTTTTGAACCTTGATCTGTTTTAGTCGGAAATTCAACTTAATTCACTATAAAATTCCCAAAAAGATCATATCTGTCAAAGTATCTGACAAAGTCATATCTGCATTGTGGTAAGGGGTTGATTTTTAACGTTAAGGGTTGGAGACCAAAAATCGGAGTGAGTAATTTCAAGGAGCTCAAAAATCAGAGATTCTATCCACACTGTTAAATTCCCAAAAAGATTATTTTTTGACAAAGTCATATCTGCGTTGTGCTAAGGGGTTAATTTTTAACGTTAAGATTTGGAGTCCAAAAATCGGAGTGGGTATTTTCGAGGGGCCCAAAAAAAGTCCAAAAATATGCCTGGATTAAATTCGCGAAAAATTCAAATTATTTGTAGGGGGTTGATTTTGGAGCTTAAGGGTTGTTTTGGAGAAATTTTTTTTCTGGATTTTAAGAGCCCAAAAAAAGCCCAAAATTCTGGTGGAATTGCACTTTTATTATTTTGTGATTTTAGGAAGTGGAGGTGCGAGGTTAATGTAAGCTAGAACCTCCACAAGAAAAATGATTTTTTTGAAAAAAGTAAAGGAGCCCAAAACTTTTAATTGGGGCCCAAAAAAAGCCCTAAAAAGCCCAAAATTCTGAGCTATGAAAAATTCTAAAATTCGATTGTGGAGGTGCTAGCTTAATGGACCTAGCTAAACGCGTTTATGATTTGCCGTACAAAACTATTGGATATTTAAAAATTAACTTTGAACATATTGTTTGCATGTTTAGTAAAATTTTGTTTCATGCTAGCATGAATTAAAAAGTAGTCAAATTTCAATTGAAAAAACATTTTTTCAGACGCCTTTAAAATTTCGAACACATGTTAGAAATTTAAAGCGGCACTTACTTTGTTTTGCAACATCGATGCTAAGCAGATTTTACGTCTGTGCGACTCATCTGTTATGTATTAGATACTTATCTGTATGTACTAGAATAAATAATAATTAATTTCATATTTTTCATGTAATTTTTTAAATAACATTTAAATGAACATGGATGTAACAACATTTTTATTGATGATAAAATAAACTGTTTTATACAACTTTATATTAAATAAACAGCAAAGAAAATTCAATTTATGTTATTTCCGCACTTATTCATAATTGAATCTGATGTAAAAGCATAAAAAATGTTCAAAGAAATGTAGCCATATGTTAATAACTCACCTTAAAAACAGTCTGCAGGGCGCTTACATTGTTTTATAATAACACGCCACTATCCTGTTCAACCTTCTGTTTATGTTGCAAAATAAAGCAAGCCACAGGTGTATACGTACAGTGTACTTCTCATTACAGTTTCAGAATGCATTCACTTAGTTTAGAATTTTTAAATATTCTCATAAGAAATGCTTATATATAAAATATTACTGTGTATAAGTATTATTCACATTAAGTGACACCTGATAACGTGCTTAACTCATTTTTGAAAAAGTGGCGCTTGCTGCTATTTGACCGCGCACAGCCGACTTTTTTATGGCATCGTTTTTGCGTGTCCTGTTTTTCGATAGGATAATTTCGTGTTGCTATTTTCAGGGTAAACAAATAACCCTTGGTGCCAGCCAGTGGTTTGATTTTAGTACTGTTTAAAAAAAGATTTTTCACTATTTCTTCGGTGTCATATTTCTTATCCCTAAAATAATACTTTTCATGAGAGTGAAATGAAAAACAAAAAATGTCTTTACGTGAAATCTGAGACATGAATTTTGTAGATTTTTATGGTAAATAATTGCAAAAAAGTTTTACTCGACTTGCTACTGTGGAAAGTCGTCGATTTCAACCCCTAAATCTCAAATCGCGAAAAAAAATTTTAAGATGTCTTTTAGGTTTTTTACCTAGAATTTGAGGCATGAAATTTCTAGATTTTTATGGAAAATAATTACGGAAAAAATTTCATAATCCTAGCCACCGGTGAAAATAGTCTTTTTCAACCCCTATGTCTCAAAAATCGAAGAAATTCTAAAATATGTTTCAAGTTTCTTACCTGAAATTTGAGGTACGAGTTTTTTAGATTTTGATTGCAAATAAATGCAAAAAAAGTTTAATCTCCCTAGCTGCCGGATAAATCAGTCGTGATCAACCCCTCAGTCGCAAACCCTAAACGGCTGTTCGAAAACGACAGCTAGGGGGATGAAACTTTTTCTACACTTATTTGCCATCGAAATCTATAGAATTCATTGCTTAGATTTAAGATAAGAAATTTTCACCAAAGAACCCCGCAACAAATGTACAGTAAATGGCTTTTTGTGAAAAATTCTAAATATAATTTTTTTTTTGTATTTTTGAACCTTCAAAGCAATAATCCGAAAGAAAAAAGTAAGAGAAATGGACAGTTTTCTAACAAAAAATTGTCCAAGTTTTAATGTTGACATTTATTTTAATAGAAAAATGCTTATTTTAGTGAAAAGTTTTTTTTTCTCCTGAACTCTTTGCTAGATTTTGCTAAAAGTTTCATATTTTGACTATCAGTCTCACCAAAACAAAAGATTTCATACTTTAAACATCCAAGTACGGAAATGATCATTTCTTAGTAACTAAAGTCACTAGAGATTTTTTATTTAACTGCTAGGGCATGAAATCACTTTCAAATAAGTAAAGGAAGCGTGCATAGCATGGATATTATATATGTGCATTTACTTCAAGGGTTGTTTTATCATCCCTTGAACATTTAATCCGGAATATCGACATTTCTTAATGACTAAAATTACAAAAAGTTTTCTGATTAATCTATGAGGATGGGAATCATATTCAAGTAAATAGGGAAGGTGTGGAATGACAAGGATGTCAAGAATTTTTCTAGAGGATTGTTTAATCATCCCTTACTTAGAGAAGCAGAGAAATTAACTTTCAATAAGGAATAAATCACCAAAGAACAGGCCTACGATACCATTTCAAAACATACATATAGGAAGTGTCCTTTAGGAGGACTTGCATTATAATTTATTTTTAGGGTAGTTTAATCATCCCTTAATTATTGAAACAAATAAATCGATATTTTATACGGGATAACCCACTACAGATTTTTCTATTAACATATTATTGATCAAAAAAATCACTTTGAAACATACGTAGGAAGCGTCTTTTAGCAGGATTTGCATTAGATTGTATTGTCAGGATCATGTAATCATCCCCTAATTATTGAACCAAGGAAATCGATATTTTAAACGGGACAAAGCACCAAAGATTTTTTTATTCATACATTGATCAACAAAATCACTTTGAAACACATACAGGTAGCGGTTTCTTAGAAGGATATGTATTAGGATTTATTCTCAGAGTCATCTCATCATCCCCTCATTATTGAAACAAGGAAATCGATCTTTTTTACGGATTAATCCACCAGAGATTTTTTATATTGATACATTGATTAACAAAATCACTTTAAAGCATATATAGGAAGTGTCTTTCAACAGGTTTTGCATTAGAATTTATTTTTAGGGTTGTTTAATCATCCCTTAATTATAGTAACAAGGAAATCGATATTTTATACGGGATGAAGCACCAGAGATTTTTTATATTATACATTGATCAACAAAATTACTTTAAAAATACATAGGAAGTGCATCTTAGCAGGATTTGTATTAGAATTTATTGTCAGGGTCATTTGATCACCCTCTAATTATTGAACCAAGGAAATCAATTTTTTAAGCGCGATGAAGCACCGGAGATTTTCTTAATAATACATTATTGATCAATAAAATCACTTTAAAACACACACGGAAAGCACTTCTTTGCTAGATCAGCGTTTGAATTTATTGTGAGAGGATAGTTTATACATCCCTTAAATATAGAAACAAGGAGATAAATATTTTATACGGATTGAAGCATCATAGATTTTTATTAATACATTGATTAATAATATCACTCTTCTCACAATATCAGTCTTTTAGCAGGATTTGCATTATAATTTAATGAAACCCTGAAAATAAATTATAACGCAAGTCCTCCTAAAGGACAGTTCCCATATGTACGTTTTAAAGCAACATTGTAGGCCTGATCCTTGGTGATTTATTCCTTACGAAAAGTAAATTTCTTTGTTTCTCTAAATAAGGGATGATTAAACAACCCTTTAGAAAAATTCAAAGACATCCTTGTCGTTTGCACCATCCCTATTTACTTTTAATATGATTCCTATCCTCATAGATTAATCAGAAAACTTTTTGTGGTTTTAGTTCCAGGGATGATAAAACAACCCTTGAAGTAAATGCACATATATAATATCCGTGCTATGCACACTTCTTTTACTTATTTGAAAGTAATTTCATACCCCATCAGTTAAATAAAAAATCTCCAATGACTTTAGTTACTAAGAAATGATGATTTCCATATTTGGATGTTTAAAGTATGAACCCCCCCCCCCCCCATAACATGCTGTATACCCAAAAAACCGTTGATCTTTCTAAATCTTACAATTGGATATGAATATTTTGTTTCGGTAAGACTGAAAAAAAAATTTCTCTGAAATAAGCATTTTTCTATTAAGATACACGTAAAAATTGAAACTTTGACAATTTTTTGTTAAAAAACTGTCCATTCTTCTTACTTTTTTCTTTTGGGTTATTGCTTTAGGGTTTTAAATCAACTGTTTTCCCTGGCAGCTGGATGCTAAAACTTTTTTTGCATCTATTTATGGCCAACATTTTCAAAATGTATGCCTTACATTCAAGGTGAGAAACTTGAATCACATTTGAGAATTTTTTCTTTCGATTTTTGAGACACGGCGATTAAAAACGACAGCTAGGGGGTTGAAACATTTTTGTATTTATTTACCATCATAATCTATGCAATTAATGCCTGAGATTTTAAGTAAGTAATTTGGAAAACATTTGAGAATTTTTTCTATTTTTGAGATTTAGGGGTTCAAAACGAAGCTTTCAATTTTAGGTAAA
The DNA here is from genome assembly GCA_932178445.1 of Andricus quercusramuli. Classification (NCBI taxonomy): domain Eukaryota; kingdom Metazoa; phylum Arthropoda; class Insecta; order Hymenoptera; family Cynipidae; genus Andricus; species Andricus quercusramuli. The sequence goes on along the minus strand of CAKNXH010063482.1, from coordinate 496,825 downwards.
AACAGTTTTTATTTTTCGTTTCACATAAACGTTGCAAACTTCAGTTTCATTTTTCAAAATTGCTTGATAAAATGCAGATACATTTTTGAGTACGACATTCACTAATGTCTGCTGGAAGGAAAATGAAAAAAATTTTCTACAAATTCTTTAAAAAATTTTTATTCCTTTTCTGTTCATAAAATAAATATTTTTATCCAGTTTGAAATATGTACACTACATGCATTTAGAAAGTTTAGAATGCTGCGTTTTATTTTCAGATGAAGAAATGGACGAACCACATCCTTGTGGAATAAAAGTAGGGTTTGATTGTGCTAAACAACTGGGCACAGAGTACTACTGCAGTGAAAAATTTTGGGAAGGTCCAAATCATGGTATCACAAATTTCGATAACTTTGGATTGGCCATGTTAACAGTTTTTCAATGTGTTACCCTCGAGGGATGGACCGAAGTGCTATATGCCGTAAGTCTTTATTCTTAAAAAATCTAACAAAAATCGATAAAAAGATATATACCTATTTTACTTTGATTACCATAAACTTGTGAAATAGTTGCCTTTCGACCCCCGTCACGCAATATACTATTGTATTTTATAATTTGATTTCCTTTTTTTTTGGATAAAAATTCGAAAGGTTTTCGATTGTTTTCTGTAAAATAAATTCCAAGCTTTATTTTATATGCTGTATGCTCCAGTTTCGTGGTTATATTTTGATGAAAATAATATTTATACATATAAGGCTGTAATTTACAGTATTGTAGTTAAATTGAGTGAAAATACGTGCTAGACTTGAATTGAAATTTGTTTTCGATATTCATGTCGTCTATCGTAGTGTACACCGTCTGAAAATTATATGAAGTTTTAAGCATATCTTATTTTAATTCCTTCTGATAATATATTAAGAAAATTCTTTATAAAAAATGGACCGTTCAAAAACTACGTCACACTGTCAGAGGGAAAAATTAAATCTTGTGATTTCATTTTAAAAGTACAGCATCTACAAATCTACATACGAAGACATCACACTCTTTCCCCTGTTCCCCGTCTTTAAATAATTTATCTTTTTCCCATGTTTTCAAGAAGATTCCACCTTTTGTTATTTTTCTCGCCTAAATTCGAACTGGTTGAAAATTCGTTTTTTTTATCGAAAATAAATTTTTAGATTTGCAAATTTAACTATTTAATTTCTTTTCTTTTAATTGATAGTTTCTAATTTAGAATTCAACTATTTGGTTGAAAAATAAATTTTTGGTTGAATATTCATATTTCTGGGTCCAAAATTAAACTTTTTTCTGTAGAGAATTCTCCTTTTTGGCTTAAAACTTCATCTCTTTTGGTACGATATTTCTTGGTCAAAATTGCGACTGTCTGGTTAAAAACTAATCTGTTAAGGTTCATGATTTACTTATCATGTTAAAAATTCGTCTTTTTCTGTTGAAATATCAATTATTATCTTTTTCGATGAGAATTAATCTTTTTTGGTTAAATTCGTCTGCTTTTTATTGAAATTAACATTTTTCAGCAAAAATCAACCATTTTGTTGAAAATGCATCACTTTCAATTGAAATTTAGCTATTCGGTTGTAGATGCAACATTTTGGTTGGAATTGAATTTCTCGTTGCTAAAAAATCAAATATTCGGTTGAAAATTCAGCTTTGTAGGTTAAAAATTTAATGATTTTGTTAAACAGTCATCTTTTTTGAAAATGTACCTGTTTTGTTAAAAATTTGTCTTTCTGGATAGAAAATTTGACCCTCTAGATTGAAAATTCATCGATGTAGGTATGAAATTCATCTATTTTGTTAAAAATTCGTATATTTTGCTTAAAAGATCAACTATTTGGTTTTCAAAACATTCGACCTTTTAGCTCGAAAACTCAACTCTTTCGTTGAAAATTGATATCTTTGCATCCCTATTTCCACATTTTTAGAACTTTCTGGGTTGCGGAGTCTGTGAAAATATTATGCTTATATGTTTTGTGTTTTATTTTAGGCGTTTATCAAATAAAATCGAAGAAAAAAAATTATCTTGAAAGAAGGGAGAGGGGTGTTCATATTTGTGACGTCGTCCAGGGGGTTCAAGCTCAGTGTGATGATCTGTGACGAAGAAGGGGAGGGGTGGAAAAGTGTTCAAAGTATTGTGACGTAATTTTTTAACGGCCCCTTAGGTACTTGAAGGCTTTAGATTAATATTTCGTCGCCCTAAACCTATAGTACGCCATGTCCCTCAAGTGTCAAACTGAGAATTTGAGGTTCAAAGTTTAACTATAATATACTCTACAAAAACGTCATCAAATTTCGACATGAGTTTATCGGTAAAAAATAATGCATGATCAAGAACATATTAGCACAATTTTTAATACTATTATGAATGTACTTTAGCTGATGTGGAAAATTGGTTTTGGACACGGCGTAATATGAGATTCAAATAATAATTCATTTTTCCTCAGAATTATAGTACGCGATGTCCACAAAGTATTTATAAATTAATTATTTATTATGAAATTCTTAAGTAAAAAGTTCAAGGGAATAATATTTTACATTATTCTGATGCGTTACGTACCTCGAATTAAATGAGTTATTTGCAAATTATTGACTTTTTAGTAATATTCCGGTGGTTACTTTTAAGGTAGAATATATTTTTGAAAATTGTTATTTTTCAAATTGGACCTATGTTATTCATATAAAGTATGCACTACGAAATTGGCATTTTTCGCTTATAGCAGTGCAAAAAAGTACATGGCGTGATATAATTCTAAATTTTAATTAACGTCACTATTTTAATTGATAATTTTAACAGCTAAGGAGATAAATTTCAGGGAAAAATTTATTAAAAAACAAAGTTTAACCCTTACCGAGCCTAAAAATAATAATAGTTAAAAAATTTCAAAAAGTGGACATGGCGTAGTATAATTCTAGGCCAACTATTTCTTATTTTATGAGTAACTTCAGATTATGCAATTGATGCAGTTGCACAAAATTACTCATTGGCTACATTAGCTGAACTTGCCCTGAATTGCGGATAAAAGAAGAACGAAGTAATACGCTGAGTACACGAATGGCTATTCCTTGTGCAAACTTACTCTGCTGAACTCGATAAAAGCAGCAGTGTAATGCTATCGAAGCTTTACGCTCTGGTTTATTCGGCATTGCTAAATCGTTAAATAGAATGGGATAAACTTAAGAGCTTTCTCAAAATTAAACCTTCCCTCATTCCATTGAGATTCCGTTGAGCTATAACAGTTTTCTAATCAGTTCTCAAGTTCCCAATGTTTGTAATGTCAGAAAGTACAGCACTAACAATAAGCATATTATGAAGTAGAAAGTTTGTTTTATACTATTCCTTCCTTCTTGACAGAGTTTGGATATTAAAAAGTCGTAATTTTTGTGTTTAGATTCAAGATGCAATGGGAAGTGAGTGGCAGTGGATATATTTTGTTTCGCTGGTTATCCTTGGTGCTTTTTTCGTCATGAATCTGATTCTCGGAGTGTTGTCTGGGTAAGTGTCATCTTGGATGTTTTATATGTATTAGTTAATATAATGCGGATGGCGACCATCTGCGACTTACAACTATGGTTTTGTATTAGTTGCGTTTTAACTAATGTCAAGCGGGAGGTTTGACGCCAGTGATGATTGTGTACACTTGATGGTTAAGACACATAGATTATGTACCTTCAAACTTTACACCCAGAGACCCGGCTGAACTCAAAAGATGGTTTTTTGCAGTTTACCTTTCCCCTTGCCAAACGTCCAAGCAAGTGCGAGTACTTCTAATAAGGTCAAATACAGCCGCGGGTTATCATTGGTGGTGGATAAATTTATACAGTGATTTTAAGCCCACCTTATTGAAGAAAAATTTGCACTCCATACTCAGTGAAGTGGAGTCGTCTGGCGGTATGCATACTCATGCTAGATGACTTAAATGATACTTTAAGAGTGAAGAGGGCCCATGTAGACAGGCCTTTGTTTCATAGAAGTTTTTTAATAAAAGGCACAGTGCAATAGCCACAGTGCTATGGGACTTATATGAACCAGCCTAAAAATTAAATAATAAGATGGAATAGCTGAAAGTGCATAAATCTCATTTTTATTAGATACTAGCAAAAATTCTTATTTTGATTGCACAATTATCAAATTTAAATATATGCTTCAATTTAAAGTGCTATAAAATATTATAATATCAATAAAATGATTAATCAATAAGTAACCTGTAACTTTCATATAAATATAAAATTTTATCCCAGCAGGAATTATAGAAACAGTGAAAAAAATTAATACGTTAATGTGGGATTTTATATCGTCAAAAGATGTTCTTAAAATATATTCTGGACTTGTAAGACTTACTGATGTCTTTCATTTTCGACCCTGATCTATTTTGTAAATTTTTACAATTCAAAATTTTCAACAATTTTTAGTTTTGAATCCTTATAGTTTAAAATCATAAAATTTGCAACATTATTTTGAAATAGGTCTATCTTGAAGATCCTTCAACTTTTACTGCAAATATTTTTAAATGATGCAGTTATGAATATTTTTTGAAGAGTTCGATTTTGAAGATTTACAATGGAAAACTCTTAAATTTTGAAAATGTATAAAGAAAAATTCTTTAATTTTGATTACAATTTGAAGTTCTGCAACTTTAAATAGTTATAATTGAAAATTCTTGAATTTTGAAAATATAGAATTAAAAATTATTCAATTTTCAAGATTTATATTTTTAAGTTATGCAATTTAGAACATTTTTATAGAATATTTCCATTTTGAAGATTTGCAATTGAAGCGTCTTTAATTTGAAAAATGTGTACATGCGAATTCTTAAATTTGGATGATTTTGGAAATCAAGAGACAAATTTGGATTTCTAAATCTCCCCAATTGAAGAAATTTAGAAAGCAAAACATCATAATTGCAGAACTTTTCCGTGTACAACTTAAAACTGGCATAATTTTTAATCATAAATTTTCAAAATTAAAAACTCTTCAATTGTAAAGATTTTCAATTCAAAGTTCTACAATTTTTAGGCGTTACCTTGTTCAAATTCTTGAATTTTGAAAATATATAATTGCAATCTATTCATATTGCGAGATATATAATTTGAAGGTGTGTGATTTCAAACGATTTTTTGTAATAGTTCAAGTTTGAAGATTTACAATTGAAAATTCTTCAATTTTTACAATTTGTTATTTATAAATTTTCAAGATCTGCAATTGAAGACTGTTCAATATTTAATGTTTACAATGCAAAATTATACAATCTTGAATCCTTTTTTTGGAATAGTCCAATTTTGAAGATTTGAAACGTATATTTATTCAATCTTATGTAATGAAAATTTAAATTCTTCAGTTGTGAACATTGAAAATGACAGCGTTGACTTGTTTTCGGGAAATTCTTATAATTTTTTACATATTACGTAACATATGTATGTTTCTGTATATGAAAAAGAAACTTTGCAATATCTTCAAGTTACTTGAGTCAGTGACTGGAAATGTATCGAGTTTCTATTTGCACAAAGTAATTACAGCTGTAATTAGTTCCTTTTTAAGGAACTTCCCCAACACATAAACTGCATTTTCCATTTCAAACTAAATAATTTACATTCAATCTCAAAAGTTTCAAACGAGAACAGAATTTTATCAGATGTAAAACTGACGTATACTAATAAACTATCAAACTAGGTTGTAGAAAAAGAGCACGCGATATGTGAGCGTAAACATAGCAGCTTCAATGTGGACAAAGTGAATGAATGAATTTCAATATTATTATATTTAATGATTTTAATAATACTGATTTTTTTACTATAATTCATTTGAAAGTCTGAAAAAGAGAGTATAAAACTGAGGAAATAGTTTGAAGATACCAGAATGTATTTAGAGGGTTTAAATGACAAAACGCAGTTTTAAATACACGAGATTTCAATATTGTTGAACATTAAAATGTAAAATTTTCCCCAAGAAGAAAATAGATATTTACATTCACTTATTAAATAAACATATTTATATCCCATTGTCAATAGAGAGTTTTCCAAAGAAAGAGAGAAGGCCAAAGCCCGCGGTGATTTTCATAAACTAAGAGAAAAACAACAGATTGAAGACGATCTCCGAGGGTACCTGGACTGGATAACTCAGGCAGAGGATATCGAACCAGAAGCCGATGAGCCTCAGATACAGGATGCAAAATGTGAGCGATTTAACGTCTTATTATTATCATTGATTGAAACAACTCATACGAAAAGTTTTTCTTTTTAAATTCCTCCTCATAATTTGATACAGAAATTAGGAAGCACATAATGTTTCCTCAGCAACAACTCTTTGAGCTTTAACTTTCTTTTTAATAAATACACACTCTGAAATCTAAATATCGACCACTTTCAACCTTGAATATTAAATTCCAGCCTTTTTTTGTAGTGAAACTTTAAGCGCAGACGGAAATTCCATTTTGCTCTTAAGAGCGATGAATATTTAAGATTTAATTAGGTTTGTGTAAGAATTTTCTCACGTTTTGTATATGGAATTAAAATTTTTCATAAATAGCAAAGCAACAAAATGAAATGGAGAGCACGGATCAACTCGAGGGAGATGAGGATGGAGTTCAACAAGAATCGTTGTGGAAAAGAAAGAAACGAGACTTGGAAAGGTAAAGGACATCATTCAGTGGAAACTCCCGCTAGAGTCAGACCGACACATTTCTCTTCAATTTTCTAGTCTTGTATAGAAATTTAAATACCTGATTTATTGATATAAGTATAACATTTCATTATTCCAAATAATTTTTAATCAGGGTGTCTACCTGACGGGGAAATCAGGAAAACCAGGAAATGTCCGGGACCTTTCTCTTGCATGTACTAATATGCAAATTAAAAGTGGTTCCGTATATTTTATTGCTTTAATTCTGCGGACAATTGGGATAGGGGATTCCCGTACAGAATGATAATTTTTACTTTTAAACAGGGAATTTTATACAAAATTATAATTTTGAGATTTAAACCGGGAATTTCATAAAGAATTTGATTTCGACTATGAGACATGCGAATAGCATGTGAATAGCGCAAAGAATTAGAATTTTTACTTTGGAAGAGGAAATTTTCTAAAAGAATTATGATTCTGAGATTAAACTGGGAATTCCCGTAAAAAATTATAATTGCCGTTCTAGGACCACGTTAGAGCAGGCATTTTCGTTAAGGTTATAATGTTTAATTTAAGACTTGGAACAAAGAATTTTGGAAATGAATTTTATTGTGACTTGGTATAGGGAATTTTCTGTAGGAATTATGATTCTGAGCTTGGACAGAGAATAAATAAGCTACATAAATATAAAAATAATTTCCGCAAAGAATTATATTTTTGCCTTTGGGATAGGGAATTTCGTCAAGAATTATGAGCAGGTAATTTTTTTAATGGAACGAGACATTTTGGAAAATAATTTTAATTCTGATTTGAATCTGATTCTGAAAATCTCTGATGCAAGTCAGAATTCTTCAGATTTTGAAAATTCCTAGTTTCAAATCAGAGTTTGTTTGATTTGAAAATTCCTTTTTGCAAAAGAAAATTTGCCATAAGTTGAAATTTCCCTGTTCAGAATTTGAGAAGAAGGGAAGTTACTATATTTCTGAGATATGACAGAAAATGTTGTGAATAAATTTAGTTATCACTTGGAACAGAGAATTTTTGAAAATAAATGTCAGGGCAGTTAAAAAAATACAGAACGCCTTCAGGAGGAGGGGGGGGGGCTCAACTCGAGCGTTACGCCAATGTTAAACTTAAACACACTTACTATGGAAAAAGCGTCATAGAATAGGGGATTTCCGTAAAGAATTATTATTTCTTTAGAATTTTTTTAGGAAATAAAAATGTTTAGAAATCTCTTGAGAAAGCCAAGAAATGACCGGGAATGTAAAATCATCCGTTGAATAGACACCCTGTTAATGAATTTTATCGTTATTATTTTAGGACGAACAGGCGAATGAGAAGAGCCTGTAGGAAGGCTGTGAAGTCTCAAGTTTTCTACTGGTTAATTATAGTTTTAGTATTTTTAAATACGGGAGTCTTAGCCACTGAACATTATCAGCAACCGGATTGGCTGGATGAATTTCAAGGTTCGTCCCTTTCAAAGTTCGAAAAATTATCATTCTAGAATTTGAAAGCACAAACATTTTTATTCTGCAAAAAATAGATTTAGAAGTATTATATTTTAATGTCAATTGAAATACTTATTGTCCTTTAAACAAAAGATTAAAATATTGATTCCTGATTAAAAATGATAATTTCTTTCAGAAATAACGAACATATTCTTCATCGCGCTTTTTTCTATGGAGATGATGTTGAAGATGTACAGTCTAGGTTTTCAGGTAAGTTTTAATCTACAAATCGTGAAATTACCACAGTTTAAGTTCATAAAATTTGAGTTAGAGGCCGAGCATAATTTAAGTACAGTTTTCTCTGCAATTTGGAACCACGTACCCACGTTTGCAAGGGTCCGCAAGTGTTAAACCTCCACGACCTGTCTTATGTAATTTTTTCCGACTAAATTTTTCTCGTGCATTTATTTAGGGGTCAATTAAAAATAAAGTTAGATGATTTGGAGGGAGGGGGTTTGTTAAAATCTTACTGTTTCTTGTGAATTAACATCGTAGTTCAACTTTCAACCAAATAATTAAATTTTCAACCAAAAAAGATGAATTCTTAACAAAAAATATAATAGTTGATACTTTAACCAAAAAAATATTTTCATTTGAAACTAAAATCAGTTTATTCGAACAGAAAAGACGATTTCTCGACAAAATAGCATTTCTAACCAAAAAGATGAAATTTCTACAAAAGGAAATAAATTTTCAGACGAAAAATATTTTTCAGTCAATCAAGAAAATAATCAGGAAGTATTTACATCTACGCGTACCGAAAAAATACAGCTCTTCGTAACATTTTGGTACAAATAGTCTCTTTTTCAGCTCCCGCTGTTCGTACTGAAGAAATGCGGCCATTTGTACCGAAATTGTGGTTCACGTAGCCACGGCCAAAAATTTAATCCAAAATATTAAATTTTCAAACCAAAAAGACGATCTTTCTACAAAGTAGTAGAATTTTCAACCAAAAAGATGAATTTTCAACGAAAAAGATGAATTTTTAAACAAATAGTTGAATTTTTAACCAATTAGGTTAATTTTCTACCAAAAAATAGTATTTTCAACAAGTTATATATATATATATATATATATATATATATATATATATATTTAATAATGGAAAACAAAAATACGAATTTTCAACAAAAAATGTAGTTTTCAACTAGTTGTATTTTTTTACCAAATAGTTAAATTTTCAGTTAAAAAAATTGAATTCAATAAAAAAATGGAATTTTAACAAAATACTTGTATCTTCGACAGAAACAAATTAATTCTCAACTATATAGTTAACATTTTAGTTGAAAGATTGGATTTAAACAACAAAAAGAACAAATTTTTAATAAAATATTTAAATCTTCAACTAAAACAGATAAATTTTCAACCAACTAGTTAAATTTGCTTCCAAAAGGACGAATTTTTAACCGAATAGTTCATCTTTCAACTGAAAAAGATAAATTTTCAACCAAAAATGAGATAGTTAAATTTTCAATTGAGAAAAAAGTTTTAAAAAAACTTACTTTGAACAAAACAGATGAATTCAAAAAAAAATGTTGAAAAAAAAGTTGAATTAAAAAAAAATTGGGGAAAGACAGTCCTCCTCCAGTTATCACAATGTGAAATTTATGCACGGACCCTTACATGCTTTCAAGTTGAGACAAAGTTAGGTTCAACACTTGAAAATTCCCGAAACTAACATCAAAGTGCTCTAAAATTGAGGGCCCGGATCAAAGAACCTGTTATAACTTTCAGGCGCTCAAAGTCACGAGACCCCTTACCGCTTGAATTTAAGTGACGTTCAGTCCCCTCCTCCTCACTCCAGACGCTAGAAAGTGATATAGGGGTTTTGATCCGGGCCTTCAGTTTTGAGTATTTGAAAGCAGTTGCCTAAAAATTACATTCACATCCTTAGGGTTACTTTGTGTCGCTGTTCAATCGATTCGACTGCTTTGTTGTTATTGGGTCCATTAGCGAAATGATTCTGACAAACACACACGTGATGCCACCACTTGGTGTCTCCGTGCTTCGATGTGTTCGGTTACTCAGGGTTTTCAAGGTCACAAAGTAAGCGGAATTTTTATATTAAATTTAAGAAATAATTGGAGTTTTTGATAAAAAATAATTGGTAAATGGGAAAAACAATTAATATTTGCTGATACAAATGTACTTCCAGGTATTGGAGATCTCTCTCCAATTTAGTAGCATCCCTGCTAAATTCGATACAATCGATTGCATCTTTGTTGCTCCTGCTCTTCCTATTCATCGTTATTTTCGCATTGCTGGGAATGCAAGTACGTACCTGTATATTTTTATCACTTTATCACCCTTCATAAATGATAAGTTATTTTTCCTTCACATTTCATAATGTGAACATTGATAATACAAGTTAGAACGTGTGTCTAGGTATTCGGAGGAAAATTTAATTTCAATCCAATGGAAGACAAACCACGACAAAATTTCGACTGCTTCTGGCAAAGTCTTCTGACAGTATTTCAGGTACAATTTTTATTGTTTTCAAGATCTTAAACGCGAATATTTAATTTAAAAAATTAACAATTTTCAGATTCTGACCGGTGAGGATTGGAATACTGTAATGTATACTGGAATTCTGGCTTATGGTGGTGTGGCCAGTACGGGTGTAATTGCCTGTGCTTACTTCATTATTCTCTTCATTTGCGGTAACTGTATCCTTTTCGAAAAAAATTATACGTCAATACGAAGAATTAAATGAAGTTTCATTTTGAATAATGAAACTGCGTCAAAATGTACTGAAACAAAATTGAACAAAAATTGGTTCATCTTGAGTAATACTAATATTGAAAGCAATTCAACTGTTTTTCAGTTTTGACATTCATCAAGAGAGCGAACATGCAACTGATGTTCAAAATAAGAAAGAAAATGAAAGCGAGAAAGTGACCTGAAACAAAATTGAAACCCCAGTTCTTTCGGGCAGTGCCCATTTGATTGCAATCTAGCTGCTTACTCGAACCTTACTACCCAACTGCCCCTCACGCAGCTGAGAGATCGCAGACTGCTATTTGCCGGCCCTTGCCTTAATTTATAGAAGTGCTATTTTTATATTTTGTTATCATTTGATAATATTTTGAATAAAACTTTTTAGCTCTTATACCAGGGTTGCTACAGAATTTTGATTGCCTCTTTTCCAGGTTTCTTCAGAGTCAATTAAAACAAATGCTTAAACCTTACGCTGACAGTTCCATGCCAGAAAAATTAAGAGAATTTTGGTAGTTTTTTTAATTTGTATTTTTAATTTGGAATACTTTTTAGGTCATAACCTTTTTTTTGTATGTAAATTTAACTTATTTCAACGTCGAAAAATTTCAATTTTCTGTCCTATTATTTAATATCAACTTCATTCGCATTTAAACTCGAATCTTTTCTATATGAAGTCTTATTAATTGGGAGGGATTACTAATTTTACCTATTTTCAAAATTTTACATAATTGAATTGCAAATTTTTGTAGTTAATGAAAGACGAATGTTTCCAGTATTCTCCTAGGTAAAAAAGTTATAGGTATAACGTTTACACATAGTGGACAAGACAATGATATTTTTTATTTTTTCATAAATTTTTTTGTAAAAAACAAATGAAAAATATCAGTGTTTTGCCCGAAATTTGTCGGAAATTTCGTACAATACGAAGCTCAGGAAATAAAGAAAGGATGAGTTTGAAATTAATTAACGAAGATCCTCGAAAATACTTTTTAAGAAAAAGTGAAGAAATAGCGGGATTAGCAGAGTGTATTACAGAAAATTCTCTAATTGTAACTAAAAATTAGGTAATTTCTAACTGAGTTTTCCTACATTCATCCTACATTTTTACATTTATCATCATATTACGAAAGGGAAATTTCTAAACGTGCAAAGATTCTCATTTTCAACTTATTAAGGCAAGCAGCATATGGGTGGAATTGCCAAAAAATGTAGATTTCGCTGAAAAGGGTCGGCGGAAGCACGAATCTCACTGAAAAAAGTATCACTCTCTTACCATTTCCGAGACGTCGAGAATTTTTACTCTCGAAAATATCGATCATCTTCTATTTTTTTTCAATCTACTGATTTTACGTATTTTTTAAAATTTAATACGAATCCAACCGAAAAAAATGTTCTCGAAAAAGCGTCATGGTAGTATCAGCATGTATCTCTCCCCCACTTGCCCATTGGCCGGCCCCCCCCCCCCCACACACACACAAAATGATCTGAAAGGGGCCGAGTGTACCTCCGTGTCGGAAACATCTCAGAACCAAGATAGTTTTCGATTCGAAGGTACCGCGCGAGTCCTTTTCAATGGTGTCCGATTTTTTTGGGCCCGCGGATATCTCGAGTAAAAAAGGTCGATATCTTGAAAAGATAAATGAGCGATGCAATTTTTGGCCAAATTCGTGTTCAGCATGAAAAAATACATACAATATGTGCATTTGAAAAAAATCTAAAATAGTTATTCTAGATGTGAATTTAGCAGATTTTCTTATCATATGTTTTGACTAATCCGAATTCTAGTTAGCATTCATGCAATTTAACCCTCAAACGGCACACTTCAACCCAGCATACGTAAACGGCACACTAGTGCGAATTGGGATTTTGTGATTTCAGCTGAACATATTAATATGAAAATAATTTTCAAAATCTGCGTATAAATATATGATTTTGGGGTAAAATTTCTCGCCCAATCCGTTGGGGCAACTTGAATTTATCGAAAATTATATCAACTCATCACAAAATTGTTATTAAAAAAAGGCTTTCTTGAAAAAAAGACATTTTCAACAAAAAAACATAATTTTTTCAAAATTGAAGGTATTGAAACGTAACTAACGCGATTCTTCATTTAAATAGATGTTCTGTCATGAAAAAAATATGCCAATCCGATAAAATTAGATTAAGTATTTTTCCAGATGTGTCAGATTTTCGGTATTTTTGTATGAAGTATATCACGAGTGCAGGACAGCACACATTGTTATTTTTGCAGTATACAAGCATATTATTGCATAAATAGTGTTTTTTGTTTCAAAGTTTGAAAGAATTCATTTTATTATAACTCTGGGAAGCTCTCCATGTGACTGATTGGTAAAAAGATTGATCAGTGAAGTGTGTCAGGGCGGTGATGTGTGACGTGAGGGTTTGTTAGGAAAGAGTAAAAGTACATAGAATATTTAGAGAAAAGAACAAAGTTTTACTACCTATTTTTAGAAAAAATTAACATTATTATATTGTGAAACTACTACTCTTATGACAATCATCATTGAACATTATTCAATAAGACCAATGCAGTCAACGCAGACAGAAGCTCTGTGATCGACGCACATCGTCTTCAGACTCTTCTGCTAGTGCCTGCAGAACAGTCGTAGAACTTCCCAAACTGTAACGACGTCCTTACTCCGCCATTCTTAATATAAAAAAAAATGGTTGAAAAAATATCATCACATCAATTTAAAGTCTAACAATAGCGAGTAATTGTAAACTTTGTGCTTTTCGTGCAATATTTTCACTGGTTCATGAAATGTTATTTATTATTGTTTATAATCTTTCTTTTTGTTTATAGACATATGTATGAACAAATTAACTTACCTTTTTATGAAAGATCTTGTTTCAGGCACAGAAACAACGTTTTACAATTTCTCATAAAACACGACTTGGCTCCTTCTAACGGCACACTAGTGCGAATTTGCACCACTTGAAACTTTTACAGTGTCTCACTCGGCTGCTCGCAGGCGGATGACTATCTGTTTACGCGTCATGTATTTGTGGGTGTATGGACATATTTAACGTAGCGGTGAGAGACCTTGAAAATAGTTTCAGAAAAAATATCAGCGCTTTGAAATTTTTGCTGGTGCGAATTCGCACTAGTGTGCCGTTTGAGGGTTAACAAGAGAATTGTTTTCATGCATTTTCTGTATTTAAATGAGTGCTTTTATATTTGAAAAGGGGGGATATGTAAGTCAAGCATTGTACCTCTATTGATATATGCTAGGTAGGTCACACGTGTACAGGACTCGTGCGAATTGAATGTGTTGTTGGATGCGAGATTGTGACGACATTTATAGCACTTGTGTATTCATTAAATCTCCAGCATCAGTTCTACTTATATCAATGCTGAAAAAATGAACTTGCTTTAATTTAAGATTTTAAGGTTTGATTACCTACTTCTGTTTTTTTTTTAATGAAACATGAACAATTAAAATTGAAAAAGAAGTTTCGGGTTTCATATACATTTCTTATATACGCATTTTTTCTTAAAATCTTATGGCAGATTCTGATTTTCTCTCTCTATAGTTTAAAAAATGCAAGATATAATATAATATTGTATTTCAAACACACTGAGAGATAGAAGTTTTCAATTTTTCATAACTGCGTTTCAGTTTTTCATATTTCAGTTTGGGGAGTAACGCTTTGTTGAGAGCATTTTTTATATAGCAAGTACTGAACTTTAAGCCAACTGATGAAACTTTAATACACTTATGTAAAAGTATAATACAAATTATTTTCAAGTTTTATATTTTTTTTCTAAAATTTAGTATTTGATATACGAACAATTTTCTTATTGACATATTAATCACAAACTGGAACGCAGTGTGCATAACCATTGGGAACTTGGGTTTCCCAGTATGTGACTATTTTCAAATTTATATTGATTTTTAGATTCATTTACAGAATAAAAATACGAATTAAATTGATTTTTTAAAAGATTTCTTAACTCATGAAGCAATACAGATATCCTACTGAACGTCTTCTTGGCCATTGCGGTGGACAATCTTGCTGATGCCGAATCTTTAACAGCTATTGAAAAAGAAGCCGAAGAAGGGGTAAGTTTTAAAAGATTGATAGAAAATTCTTTAATACATTTTTTTCATAATAAAAGTATCTTGGATCCAGGGTGGCCACTGAACAAAAATGTTTCGATTCTTGAAAATTGAATAACAATTGATTTTACACGACGATTTTGAATATATTTAAAATTAAACAATTTATAGATCTTAACTTTGAAAAATTGAAATGTCTCAATTCAGAAGCCTTAATAATAAAACAAATGTGAACGCCCAATTGAAACTTTATAAACTGTTGTCAATTATAAAATAACTTCAAATTATTAAAATCATAATTGAACGCTTTATTCCATTTCAGATTCTATCCAAATATTGCTGCAGTCCAGAATTTTCCATTCTTAACCCATTCAGTTTGAAATTTTTTATTAAAAAGAACAATTTTGTAATATTGAGCAATATTTGACTATTTATTTAAATTAGGAGTTATAATTCAAATATTAAAAACTAAACAATTTGTAACAAAATGTTTAGAAACAGCCTTGAATCGTTAACATTTCAGGGTGCTGAATTTTAACTTTGAATATTGCAATTTTAACTGCTCCCTTTAAAACATTTTTAATTTTTAAGTGAAAGTGTTCAACTTTATATGTGAGTAACATTTGAACAATTATTAATTTGAAATCACTTGAAAATAAAACAATTCAACCCAAGAGAATTTATGTATAAAAAACGTTTGAATTTCGCAAATCTAATTTTGAAAGAAAGGGAATAAATTTTGGTTTTAATTTTTTATCTGGATTAGAAGAGGAACTTTTTTTTCCATTTTTATCAAGATGAAGACGGGCAAGTTTTGTATTTTTAACATTTTTATTGACTTTGAAACAAGGAAACTTTAGTGTTTAATTTTTGTTAAATTGGCAGAGAGACATTTTATATTTTTAAGGTTTTTATCGAGTTAGACGGGATACAATTTTGGTTATTTATTTTTTTCTGATCTGGAAGAGGTCCTTTTTCTGTTTAACGTTTGTATTAAGTTTAGGGGAAGATTTTTTTATTAAAACTTTTTTCTTGGAAGAAGGAGTTTATTTTTCACATTTGATTGAGTTTGAAGGGAGCAAATTTTGGTTTTCAACTTTTTCTGAATTGGAAGAGGGAAATTTGTTACTCGTAAGATTTTTATAGATTTGCAAGGGAAGAAATTTTGGTTGTTTTTTTTTATTTTGAAGAAGCCATTTTTTTCTTCGAATTTTTATTGATTTTAAGGGAGAATTTTGATTCTCAAGCTTTTCTAAGCTGGAAGAGGTTATTCATTTTTTTTAATCGGAAGAAACCAATTTTTCCTTTTTAGCATTCTTTAAGTAGACGGTGGTCAAATTTGGTATTTGTAGCATTCAAATAAAAGAAACTTTTTATTTTGAACTTTGTAATGATTTGGAAGAGGAACATTTTTTATTTCCAATATTATTATCAATGGGAGTTGATTAAAACGGCCACCCTGTGGGTCAAGAAAATTGTTCATGCCTGATTGGCCAGGTCACCTGGGCCCTTGCGTTTCTTCATATCACATTAATTTTCTTCCAGTAATTTTTTTAACGGAATCGCATAAAGTAAATTTTCATTGTTCATTGTACGATATTGGCTTTTCGTCATTCGCACATTGTGCTTATTTCTCTTGTTAGCATGTAGAACGTATTCATAGAAATATTATTCTCTATAAAAGGAGATTGCGTTGGGATTTCCGTTATATAGAAACTACTAGACATCGTCTCCATTCATTCTCACTTTTTTTCATTTTTTTTAACGCTACTCGGGTAGTATTGGTAAAAAATTCAAGATTCAATGTTGCTTCGTACACTGTCGAGTCAAATAAAAATTTGTAATTTCTAGTGTCTATTCCATCTATCGAGAGTGACACCTGGTTTCTTTCTGATATATTGAGAGCAAACGATCATAACAAGAATATACATTCTAGGCAATGAAATTATTGAGAACAAGTTTCGAAATTTCAAAAAACATAAGTTAAAAATTTTACCTAAATGCATAATATATAAAAAATATAAAAATTTACGAAAGGTAATTGTATTTTTTTGATTCAGAATGTACGCGGCGTATATTCAGTTGGGTTTCTGAAAAGGTTGTATGTGAGTCTTAATAATGGAACATCCCCTTTAATCTGCGCACTGTTCAACTTTGAGAATAGGGTCATAGTGTGCGCCAATATTTATATTCTACCTATTACTTCGGAACACCCCTATAACGTCTATATTTTCACTTAATTAATTGAAAAAATAATCTACGTAATAACTTGCGAATTGAGATAATTAAAGCAGGAGGCATTGCTCAATTTGCAATACATCAAAATTTATTTGTGCTCTCGAGAATTACTTTAGAGACATAAATTATCGAAAAAATTTTGATTAATAGATGTTATGACTTTTTTTTTATCACTAGGCGGATAAACACAAATCTCGTAGCCCGTCGCCAGGGCATGATGAGATGAGTGGAGATCAAGGGGATGATGGAGGTGATATAACTGAAGGAGAGGATGATGGAGGTGAAACAAGTCTCGATCAGGATCCAAATGAAACCATGGATGATTATGAGGCAGCTTTAGATACCGAAAAGTGATAACAGATTTTTGATTGATTTTAGTTGTTAAAATAATTATATTAAGATCTGAATTTTCGTGAAAAATCTATTTATATTTCCAGTTCAGAGAAAGGCGATGAAATGAATGGCAGAGGGAAAGTCCGGTTGGACATCGAGTCTGATGAGGAGGATCTTGACGGAGAGGATGAAGAAGACTATCAAACCGAAATTCATGGTATTTTATCTTTTTAAATACTAGATTTAATTAGGATTCCATTTTTTTGTAGTTTAAACTTAAGAATGGTACGGGTGGCCGCAAAACTTAATTTTTAAATTCCCTGACTTTTACCTGATTTTTCCTTGACCAAGTTTTCATTTTCTCTGGCCATTAATATTCGAAGGCCAACATTTTAATTCTCCAACATTTTTTAAAATCTCTTATAGACAAAAAAAACAATATCAAATTAGAAATTGAAAATTTCAATTTTATTTGTTTCAACCAAAAAAGATTACTTTTTTGTCATAAAAGATAAGTTTTCAGTCCAAAAGAATGAATTTTCAACAAAACCGTAGAATTTTCAACCAAAAAATATGAATTTCTAACAAATGAGTAAAATTGTCACAAAAATAATTAAATGTTGAACAAAATAGTTGAATTTTCAAAAAAAGGTTAAACTTAAATAAAACAGTTGCATTTTGAACCACATAATTGAATTTGTAGAAGACCGTTGTATTTTCGACAAAACAGTTGAATTTTTGAACTGAAAAGATAAATTCTTAACAAGATACTTGAATTTTTAGCAAAACAATTAAATTTTCAACAAAATAGTCGAATTTTTAACCAAATACTTGAATTTTTTACCTCCAAAGATGAATTTTCAACCAAATGGTCAAATTTTTTATGAAAAAAGATTAAACTTAAACCAAAAACAGTTGCATTTTCAACAAAGTAGTTAAATTCTTATGTCGAAAAGACGAATTTTTTAGAAGACAGTTGAATTTTCCACC